>VWZE01015923.1:97003-136757 GCA_013396675.1 Eubucco bourcierii
TTACTCTGCTCTCGTCAGACCCCACCTGGAGTACTGTGTGCAGTTCTGGAACCCTCAGCACAGGAAGGACATGGAAGTGTTGGAGCGGGTCCAGAGGAGGGCCACAAAGATGATCAGAGGGCTGGAGCAGCTCTCCTATGAGGACAGGCTGAGAGAGTTGGGGCTCTTCAGCCTGGAGAAGAGAAGGCTTCGAGGGGACCTGATAGTAGCCTTCCAGTATCTGAAGGGGGCCTACAGGAAGGCTGGGGAAGGATTATTTACAAGGTCCTGCAATGTCAGGACAAGGGGCAATGGGCTTAAACTGGCAGAGGGGAGATTTAGACTGGATGTTAGGAGGAAGTTCTTTACAGTAAGGGTGGTGAGGCACTGGAACAGGTTGCCCAGGGAGGTTGTGGATGCTCCCTCCCTGGATGTGTTCAAGGCCAGATTGGATGAGGCCTTGAGTGAGCTGTACTAGTGGGAGGTCTCCCTGCCTATGGTAGGGGGTTGGAACTAGATGATCCTTGAGGTCCCTTCCAAACTTACCATTCTATGATTCTATGATTCTAAATTTATGTATCTACATATGGTATCCACACCTGATTTAGGATCTAGGAGAACATTAAGGACTAATACAGTTGCCCCATATAATAACCGACTGGCATTCAGGGTGCCCTAAGGTGTCTCACCTGACCTGCTGCTCATGCAGGCAAAAGATTTTTGTGTGTGACCTTATCATGGCCTTCCAGTATCTGAAGGGGGCCTACAAGAAATCTGGTAAGGGACTTTTTAGGATGTCAGGATGTCGCCTACCTTTACAAGCCCAGTTCTGAACTAGTGACTTCAAAACCCAGGAGCAGTTTCACAGGGAAACAGGATCCTCTAGTAATGTCCTTACCTGCTAGCTGTAACTTAGATGTCAGTCTCAGAAAGGAGTTGCCCTCTGGACTTGTCCTTTTCTCTACATTTTCTCTAGAAGGAGAACTGATCTTAGAATCATAGAATGGTCTGGGTTGGAAGTGACTTCTAAAGGTCATCTAGTCCAACCCCCTCTGCAGTAAGCAAGGACATCCCCAACTAAATGAGGTTGTTCAGAGCCTTCTTGAGCCTGACGTTGAATATCTCCAGGGACGGGCCTCAACTACCTCCCTGAGCAACATATTCCACCACTTTCATGGCACAGAACTTGTTCCTAACATCCAGTCTAAATCTAATCTTTCATTTCAAACCATTGCTCCTTGCCCTGTCACTGCGGGCCTTAGCAAGCAGTCTCTCTGCAGCTTTCTTGTAGGCCCCCTTCAGATACTGGAAGACTGTTATTAGATCTCCTTGGAGCTTTCTCTTCTCCATGCTGAACAATCCCAGCTCCCTCAGCCTGATGATGAACTCTGAATCAGGTCACTAAAACTTGGAGAAAAGGATCCCAAGCCAAGAGATGCCAGGAACATTGGTCTAATCCTATAGCTGTATCATGCATACAGAATGAAGCACTTTATTCAAAGCCTTTGACAGAAGCACCATATTGAGTCTCCAAAACCAGACATTGCAGAATTTGCAATGTAGATGATCCATAGGTAGAAGACACAATAAAGAGTTGCTGCCACCAATGCAGTATCCATATAATAAGACAGTACTGTGGCCGGCTGATTTGGAGTGATCCTTTGTCTCTTGTTCTCCCAACCAAAAATCTCAGGGATACAAAACCTTTATAACCTCTCTCTTTGCAGCACTTGAATGTTTCAGTGCTTTGGAGCATTTGCCTCTTCCAATTCACTCCCATGCAAAACCACAGACAGCACTGAACTGAGAAATTAATTCTGGTCAGCTGCTCCTGTGGAAGGGAAAGTACACAACAGTTGTGGTTGCCACTGAACATTCGTTGCTGTTGGAGAAGGGATTTTACTTTTTTTTTTTTCCTGCTTGTACCCTACCTTCTGTTTATCCTCCACTACGCGCACCTAGCTGATCAAGCAGGCCAGTCCTACTAGATGCTATTTCAGAGGTCAAAGAGAGATAAAAAGGTGCATAGATTTTGTGTAGGCTACTTACAGATGGCTGAGGACTCCACTGCAGGAAAGAGGATGCTCTTGTAATTGAAATGCTGGCGCTAGAAGCAAATATTGTATATTCTGGTTTGGAAATAATAGAATCATAGAGTCATAGAATGGTAAGGTTGGAAGGGACCTCAAGGATCATCTAGTTCAAATCCCCTACCATAGGCAGGGACACCTCCCACTAGTACGGGTCACTCAAGGCCTCGTCCAACCTGGCCTTGAACACCTCCAGGGAGGGAGCAACCACAACCTCCCTGGGCAACCTGTTCCAGTGCCTCACCACCCTCACTGTAAAGAACTTCCTCCTAACATCCAGTCTAAATCTTCCCTCTGCCAGTTTAAACCCACTGCCCCTTGTCCTGTCATTGCAGGACCTCGTAAATAATCCCTCCCCAGCCTTCCTGTAGGCCCCCTTCAGATACCAGAGGGCTACTATCAGTTCTCCTCGAAGTAGCACACAAGTTGGTACAAGCACAAATCAAGGTGCATAGTGAGAGGATGAGGGGCAATGGCTTCAAACTAGAGAAGAGTGGATTTAGATTGGATATTAGGATAAAATTCTGCACCATGAGGGTACACTGGGACAGGTTGCCCATAGAAGTAGTTGAGGCCACATTCCTGGGGATATTCTGGCCTTGAACACCTCCAGGGAGGGAGCAGCCACAATCTCCCTGGGCTACCTGTTCCAGTGCCTCACCACCCTCACTGTAAAGAATGCTATGAATTACCACATCGACATCTCTGTCATTCTCCCTACTCAATGGAACAGAGTGGGGAAAAACACAATGAAAAGGTTCATGGGATGAGATAAGACCAGGGACATGACCATGAATTACTGTCATGGTCAAAACAGGCTTATCCTGGGGAAAATAACGGATTTACGCTTTAAAGGGGGAGATTTAGAATGGATATTAGTAAGAAATTATTTTCCAGTCAGGAGACACTGGAATAAGTTGCCCAGGGAGGTGGTGGATGCCCCCTGTCTGGATGTGTTCAAAACCAGGCTGGACAAAGCCTTGAGTAACCTGACTAGTGTGAGGTGTACCTCCCCATGGCAGGAGGGTTGGAACTAGGTGATCTTTAAGGTCTCTTCCAGCCCTGATAATTTTGTGATTCTGTGATTCTAGCTCCCTTTCTTTCTACCACGCTGCTTTCTATTCCCATTTTGCCTGCTCCTACCTTTATTCTGACCATGCCCGCAAAGCACTTGACAGGCAGATTGCAAACTCTACAGCACCCAATTCTCAATGTAGTGACTACCAAAGTACTTACATAGTAGCAACAACAACAGAGGCTGCAAAATCCTCTTTCCTCCTTTAATTATCTGGTAATCTGCTCTCAGTGATCTGGAAGCCAAGTAGAGCAGATATTTATAGGAGCCAGAAAATGAACAATTCAGCTTTCCATTTTCTAATGGCAGATTGTGTAGCCAAAGGGAGTACACAATGTTCTGATGTCTGCCCTTCTGATGCAGTTACTGTTTGGAAACCATCTTTCTGAAACTCATATATCTAGGAGCGCAAAAAACCATTCAGTTTTGTTATGGCCTGTCCTTTATCTATGCACAGGAAACTTTGCCTTCAGTTAATCAAACTAAGAACAAAAGGCATAGTGACATGGAATCTTACTGATGCAACATTCCTTCCTTCTAAGTCAAGGAGTGGTAACTTCCTTACCAGGGAGGACTTTGTTGTACAACAGTGAAAACAGTGTGGATGATCACTGCGGGGGGAGGGGGTGGTGTGGAGGGGAACCAATAAACTATTCCCCCTGAACTTAGTGCAGAGAAAGGATGCAGTTATGACTTCCATTCCAGCAGAGTCCTTAGGCTAGTGGTGAATCAGGCAGTAACTAGCAAGGCCATGTGCAGTCAAACAGCTGCAGAGCTGCATGGTAAAACTGAGTGACGTGAATCCTTTGCAACTCCCCGAGGTGTTGTGAAGCTTAATTACTGTTTACATATGCTTGGTGATCTACAAATAAAAGACAATATGTTCATGGGAAGCATTATTAGTATCACTGTTGCTGCTGGCTAGTACAGTCCTTGTAAAGGTGGCAACGAATCAGCCAGAGTAATATACAGGAATTCTCTCTCCGTGGGAAACCTCCATCCCCTTCCAATACTAAACACACTAAGGGAAGTTAACTTAGCCTGTAGCCATAAGTCTTGTCTTATTTACAGGCCAAATCCTGACTGATGGTGTGGACTAGCAATCCTACTTTGGCACTTCAAGATGCAACATATTTCAGCTTTCTTCCCTGTCTTAACCACTGCAGGGAATTTGGAAGTTTCTTCAGGACAGGAAAAACACTCTTAATGATAGCATATACTCCTTATTGGAAGTCAACACACCACCCTCCTTAGAAGAAAATGCTGACCTCTGCCACGGGAGCTGCAATGCAAAACAGCCACTGACACCGGAAAGAAAACCTGTTTCTGAGTATGTAACTCACATACCTCTGCCTCATTTAGTTGTTAACACTGAAAAATAGATGGCATACAACTTGTTCCCTTCACATTGAACATAAAAAGAAGCCTTTCAAATGGCTTGCTGTCATGAGGAGATTCAGACAATTGAAACATGACCTAATGATTCACCCTAATGCTCAAACCAATGATATAAAGAAAGAAGTTAGAATAAAAAAGACCCGGGTTTGCAAAACAACAACAACAAATAGAAAGATTCACAAGTCACAGGCTTCCTTAAGACTAAAGAAGAGTTGCACTCAAATTAGAACATGTTGAGCCCTAGGCTGATAATTCCATCTCTATACTAAGTAGGTAAGGCAGAAACACAGGTTTCAAGGTTTCCTGCTGCTTCTTGCAAAAGCATATCCAAAGGTATGCATTTAGGACTCTGATAACAGAAGCATGTTGCTAGCATAGGTAGTTATCATGCTAGTTTGTGCAGTGCCATAACCACCCTCCTCCCCAGCACCCCATTTACCAACAAGTTTGCTCTGGGATTTCACAGCTGCTTCTGCCCAGCCCTGTCCCCAAGACTTAGCCAAACAGCAGCTTAGCCAAACAGCAGCTGCCACAGTAAAAGGTGACAAGTCAAGGGCCTAATGTGACGTCTGAGCACTTGCAGTCATATTCTAGGGAGCTGGTCATCTGGCAAGAGAATTCACTTGGCAGCAGAGGGGATGCAAGGTTTCCATCCCCACAATTAGTCATAAAGAGAATAGAGCAGTTTTGGTTCTTAATGAACAGAGTCACAGGGAATCACTTCCTCTGGGTCACTTACACAGTTAACTTAACATTTAGATTATGAGAGACACCAGGTAGATCTCAGGCAAACATTAATTTTCTGTGAGCTACTTGGAAGGCTGTGCAGTCATCCAGCAAGACTTAGACTGAGAGCTGGGCACAGAGGAACCAAATGAGGTTCAATAAGGACAAGGGCAGAGTTCTGCATCTGGGGAAGAATAATGAACTGTACCAGTACAGGCTGGGATCTGCTGCAGAGCAGCCCCATGGAGAAGAATTTGGGAGTGCTGGTGGATAACAAATTATCCATGGGACAGCAATGTGCCCTGGTGGCCGTGAAGGCCAATAGGATCCTGAGGTGTATTAAGAAAAGCGTGTCCAGCAGATCAAGGGAGGTTCTCCTCCCACTCTGCTCCGCCCTGGTGAAACCTCATCTTGAGTACTGCATTAAATTTTGGCCTCCCTAGTTTAAGAGGGACAGGGATCTTCTGGAGAAGGTCCAGCAGAGGGCTATAAGGACGATTAGGGGACTGGAGCACTGTCTGATGATGAGAGGCTGAGAGACCTGAGGCTGTTTAGACTGGAGAAGAGAAGTCTGAGAGGGGGTCAGGAGGGAGGGGACAGTCTCTTCGCACTTGCTCCCAGTGATAGGACAAGGGGGAATGGATATAAGCTGCAGCACAGTAGGTTTCACCTCAAAACAAGGGGGAATTTTTTTATTGTAAGGGTCACAGAGCACTGAAACAGGCTGCCTAAAGAGGTTGTAGAGTCTCCTTCTCTGGAGACTTTCAAGGCCTGTCTGGATGTGTTCCTCTGTGACCTGAGCTGGATTGTATGGTCCTGTTCTGCAGAAGGGTTGGACTCAATGATCTCTTTGGGTCCCTTCCAGCCCCTGACATCCTGTGATCTTGTGATCCTGTGACGCCAAGGCTTAGTTGTGAACTAGAGATTGATGCCAGTTATGACTTTTTTTTTTTTTTTTTTTTTTTCCCCATGAAGCCATGAGCCTTTGCTCATGTCTCAGACATCACAACCTCTTCTTTTGTACTTTGGCAAGATTAGGCAGATGCATCTGCTGCAAAAGCAATCTGTTTAAAAAGTTGGCAAGAGTTATCTCAGCAATAATGGCAGGATGCCCTGCAACTTGGCTACCAGGCCCAGTAACGCATTCCAGTTCTGGTGCCCTCAGCATAAGAGGGGCATCAAACTGCTGGAGCAAGTTTAGAGGAGAGACATGAAGATGATCAGAGGGCTGGGGAACCTCCCCTATGGAGGCAGCATGAAAGTGATGGGGCTGTTTAGCCTGGAGAAAAAAGAAGGCTCCAGAGAGATCTTATAGCAGCCTTCCAGTACCTGAAGGGGACTACAAGAAAGTCAGGAAGGAACTATTTACAAGGGCTTGGAGTGAGAGGATGACAGGAAATGGATTGAAGCTTGAGGAGGGCAGATTGAGACTGGAGATTAGGAAGAAATTCTTTCCAGTAAGGGTGGTGAGATGCTGGAAAAGATTGCCCAGGGAGGCCTTGGATGCCCCTACTCTGGAGGTGTTCAAGGTCAGATTGGGTAAGGTCCTGAACAACCTGCTCTAGTGTCAGGTATCCCTACCCATAGTGTGAGCAGTTGAAAGTAGGTTATCTTTAAGTATCCTTCCAACCTAAATCAATCTGTGGTTGCCCTAACACCTATGGGAGGTGATACCAATCAGATATTGACTAGGCTTTGAGATGCACTGGCACACACAGACCTGGCAGAAAAAGTGGTGGTATATCTTGAGCCTTGGAATATATGATGTGGCATGGCTGTGACATGCCGGACTCACAGCATGGGTTTGCATTCTATCTGTTCTGGATACTGCAAATTGCTGTTGATATTGAGCAAGGGTAGGGCTATGCATCAAATACTTTTCTCTTTTACCTTAGTTTACATTCTCATTGTGGGCTACATCAAAACATGTGTTGACATCAGATCAAGCGAGGCAATTCTGCCACTTTCCTCTGCTCTATCCAGTTCTGGAGCCCTCAACGCAAGAATGACATGGACCTGATGGAGCAGGTCCAGAGGAGGGCCATAGAAATGATCAGGGGACTGGAAGAGCTCTGCTATGAGGACAGACTGAAGGAACTGGGATTGTTCAGCCTGGTGAGGAGAAGGCTTGAGAGAAACAATAATGACTTTTAGGACCTTGAAGGAGGCCCTCAAGAAGGAGGGAGAGAGACTGTTTAAAAAAGCCTGTGATGACAGAATGAAGGACAATGACTTCAAACAAGAGAAGCTTTAGATTGGATGTTAGGAACAAGTTCTTTAGCATGAGGGTGGTGGAACACTGCAATAGGTTCCCAAGGAGGTGGCTAAGGGCCCATCCCTGAAGATGTTCAAGGGGATGCTCGACAGGGCTCGAGGCAACCTGATCTTGTTGAGGATGTCCCTGCTGACTGCAGAGAGACTTTGACTAGATGAACTTTGGGAGTCCCTTCCAACCCAGACCATTCTACAAATCTATGATTAATACAAAATTGTCACTGATGTCTCTGACCTGCAGAATTTCCCCTTCCCTCAAGTGAGCAAACTAGTAGGCCAGATTTACAAACAGAAAGCATTATGCAATTTATTAAGACTGGAATAATTACCACCTCAGGAATTGTTACATGGACAGATATCTATCTATCTATCTATCTATCTATCTATCTATCTATCTATCTATCTATCTATCTATCTATCTATCTATCTATCTATCTATCTATTTCTACCACTAGAGGACTGTAATGTGCTGTGTATTTGGCAAAATCTACATTACCTGCTAGTGGCACAACACTGTCTTGGATACAAACCTGCACAAAGATTTTAAAGACGTTTCTATATACTTAGTTTCAGCTTCTGATGACATCACAGAATCACAGAATGTTAGGGTTTGGAAGAGACCTCAAAAGTCATCTCTGTCCTATACAAGGCAAATGATCCAGGCTTTCCAACAACTTTTAATGTGAGAGTTTATCAAAGCCCTGTATCATCTGTGTGTTTCCTATAGGCCCCATCCTCTGCTTTGAGCTCCAGCATCTAAAGCTACACACAGAGCCTGGAACAGAATCACAGAATGTTAGGATTTGGAAGGGACCTGGAAAGATCATCCAGTCCAACCCCCTCTGCCAGAACAGAGCAGACCTAGAGCAGGTCACATAGGAATTCATCCAGGCAGGTTTTGAATGTCTGCAGAGAAGGAGACTCCACAACCTCTCTGGGCAGCCTGTCCGGGGCTCTGTCGCCCTCACAGGGGAAAAGTTTTCCCTTCTGTACCTGTGGAAGCTCCTCTGCTCCATCTTGCCTCCACTGCCCCTTGTCCTGTCACTGGACATCCCTGAGCAGAGCCTGGCTCTGTCCTCCAGACACTGCCCTGCACATCTTTTTCAACATGCATGAGGGCAGCCCTCAGGCTGCTCTGCTCCAAGCTGAGATCTCAGCCTGTAACTGAATTTCTGTGGGTGAAAACACATTGAGTGGTGACTGGCAGTTTTCTACTCCTGATGTGTTCGAGGCTGCCACTCCAGGTCTGATGATTACTCCTTTACGAAATAGCCATAGGTCCATGAGCAGAGCCACTGCCACTTCACAATGCTAATTTCAGAGCTTCTGCTTCCTACCGAGTAGCATATTTCTTTACAAGTCACCACACACATTTCACTGGAAGTTCTTGCAGAGGAAGGTGAGAAATGGCAGCAAAAAAAATAATTTTCTGAGATAAGAGTCAGCTCACCTAAAGTTACCCACTTGAAAGTTAGATGTCTTCAGCAAACCCACAGCCACAGTGGAGATATACCAGTGTTATTGGGAGGTGAGTCACTATGCCTATCTGTCAGATCTACCGTACAGTGGCATGAATCACCTGTTAACAATGCCTAGATTGCTTTACTAACAGAAGAAAGAGCCTAGTCAATTAACTCAGACTTTATGTCTAAGTATTAGTTCAAACCAGGTGAAAAGTCCCTTTTGCTGCCTCCAGTTACGTATATCGACAGCAGTACCCAAAACACATGGGTCTGAAAGCTCTCTGCTTAGAGCTCTGTGCAGGAATTTCTCTCTGTGTAACAAAATGCAACACAAGCAAAGTTTAGAGTAAGGAGATGGAGAAGTTTTGATTTGTTGGTGCTTCCTTCCCCACTTCTGTCAGTGCACATGTGGAAGAGTCAGCCCTCCCCACAGCCCCTGGGCCAGTCCTCTACCAGTGGAGTGAACACAGACCTGACTTTGAGATCCCCACAGCAGGTGCTGTGCTTCGCTTGCTCTGCTTCTCCCACACATGTGGCACTACCACTATCCCTCTCTAAAGAGAAAATCCAGGGTCACTGCAGAGTCTGAGAACGAGAAGGCAATGACAAAGTCAAAGGAGTGAGAGTTTGGAAGGTGGAAGTGCCTCCCTTGCCACCCAAGCCAAAGCCTGATGGTGACTCATCCTCCTCTGCACTAGCTCTTGCACAGCTCCTGTACAAGGGAGCTTCATGTGCCATTCTTTCCTTCCTACCCTTTTCTCGCCCTCTTCTCAGAGGAGATCCAAAAAGTCCTCCTCCCTGTGAATGACTTCCTTTCACCTTCCTTCCCCAGAAAGTAATCTGGCATGGTGTCCAAGTCCTGTTATTATGCATTGCTTTGGGCACCATAAAAGCCTTCAGGCATTTACTGCAAAACAGCACAGCAAATCCGACACGCTTGGTAGGATATGCAAAGTCAGGTTCTCAACAGATAGAAACCAATGTGGCTTCAAAGCAAAAATAACACTCAGTACTCACCTGGTCACTTCAGACAATGACCTCATGCCTTTCTACAACTACCTGAAACGGTGCTGTAGAGAGGTTGGTGCCAGTCTCCTCTCATGGGTAATTAACAGTGGAAGAAGAAGGAATGACCTCAAACTGCAAAAGGGTAGGTTAATACCATACATTAGGAAAAAAATATTCACAGGAAGAGTGGTCAGACATTGTAATGAGGTGCCCAGGGAGGTGGTGGAGTCACAGTCCCTGGAGGCGTTTAAAAGTCGTTTGGACATGGTGCTTGGGCATATGGTTTAGGGGTGAACTTCATAGCATAGAGATATCGGTTGGACTTGAAGATCCTAAGGGTCTTTTCCAACCTGAATGATGATTCTCTGAATGCAAACAACCCCTGTAAACACTTTGGGAACGTACTGGTTTTAACGTGGATGCAGCTCTGCTGATTTTAAAATGGTGCCGCTTCTAATTCACACCAGCATGAGGATGCTCGATAAGAGCCTTATTGTGCGCTTCACTGCACACCAAAGCCCATCTTCCTACACACAGAAAGGAGGTGTCTTCTAAAATTAGACGTCATTCCAGTTAGCATTTTAACATGCTGCATTTTCATATTGAAATATGGCATAAGAGCTGATAAACAAATCCTTAGGGCTGAAGCTTTAAACAGGAGAATGCAGCAGAGCAGAGTTATGCTGCCTTTGCCCAGCTGTAGATTTGGTTCAGTAACTCTAGGGAACTGAGGCCATCTAAGTCTCAGTGTCTCTTGCACAGTTGTGTGTTTACTTGTTCTGACAATGCAAAAGAATCAGATGACAGGAAGGCTGGGGAGGGACTATTTACAAGGTCTTGCAATGACAGGACTAGGGGAAATGGGCTTAAACAGGCAGAGGGAAGATTTAGACTGGATGTTAGGAGGAAGTTCTTCACAGTGAGGGTGGTGAGGCACTGGAACAGGTTGCCCAGGGAGGTTGTGGCTGCTCCCTCCCTGGAGGTGTTCAAGGTCAGGTTGGATGAGGCCTTGAGTGACCAGTACTGGTGGGAGGTGTCCCTGCCTATGGCAGGGGGTTGGAACTAGATGATCCTTGAGGTCCTTTCCAACCTTACCATTCTATGATTCTATGATTCTATGACTCAAGTACTATGACTTGGGTCCTGCTCTGGCAGGGGCATTGGGCTCAATGATCTATGGAGGTCCTTTCTAACCCCTAACATCCTGTGATCCTGTGATTCAGTGACCCTTGCAAGCTTCTAACTCTGAGAAATTTTCACCATAGGAAGCCAGTACCACTGGTGACATCAGGGAAGGCTTCATTTTCATAGAGTCATAGAATTGTTTTGGTTGAAGGAGACCTTTAGGATCATCAAGTCCAACTACTAACCCATCACAGCCAGGTCACCACTGGTCACCTTGTCATAGAAGGAGATCAGTTAAGCAGGACCTGCCCTTTAAGAGCTCATTCTGATTTGGCCTGATCCCCTGGTTGCCCCGCATGTGCTACATCATGGTCCCCGTGATGATCTGCTCCTTAAATTTCCCTGCACTATAGTCAGACTGACAGGTCTGTGGTTCCCTGAATCCTTCTTGCAAACCTTCTTGTAGATGGGCATCACATTTCCCAGAACCACAGAATCACATCTCCCTTTCTCAAGATTAGATCAGTAAGCAGATGCAAGCATGGCAAAAAAAGAATGCATGGGGAGTACAGATCCATCCATTTTCTTATCCTAAACCAAGTCCTTCAGCCTCACCAAGGCTACCCTTTAAGCAAACAGCTTAGCTTTGCACACAAAGGACCAGCTCCCTCAGCTGCTCTAAACAGGTGTAGTCGGTCTGACGTCAGGAGATACCAGCTGAGGCCCAGGTCAGTCCTTTCTCCTGGGTCCATATGTTCCACAGGGCACCTGTGCCATATTGTTGTGCTTAAATATTCAATGGGGGAAAAAAACAAAACAAAACAAAACAAAACAAAGCAAACAAAAAAAAAAACAAACCAAACCAAAACCCAAAAAAACAGTCAATGAATAAAAAACAGTACTAAAACCCCCAGCCATGGAGACAGTTGTGAATTGTTCCTTTCTCTTTCTATGCATTTTCTCACCTGTGTCCTGTGACAGGACAAGGGGCAATGGATGGAAACTACAGCACAGGAAATTCCAACTCAACATGAGGAAGAACTTCTTTACTGTGAGGGTCACAGAGCACTGGAACAGGCTCCTCAGAGAGGTTGTGGAGTCGTCTTCTCTGGAGACTTTCAAGCCCTGTCTGGATGCATTTCTGTGCAACCTGAGCTAGATTCTGTGGTCCTGCTCTGGCAGGGGGGGTTGGACTTGATGATCCCCAGAGGCGCCTTCCAACCCCTAACATCCTGTGACCCTGTGATCCAGTTCCAACCCTCCCCTGATATAGGCAGGGACACCTTCCACTAGACCAGGTTGCTCAAGGTCTCATCCAACCTGGCCTTGAACATCTCCAGGGAAAGAACATTCACAACCTCCCTGGGTTGCTCTGTGCAGCTTTGCACTAGCCAGTGACTTTATGCATTTTTGTATTAATATCTGTACAGATTAGGTAGTGAAGATGAGTGTGTATGAGTGTGTAAAATCTCAAAAGATCCCTTCCAACCCCTGACATCCTGTGATCCTGTGATCCTATGCCACACTAAAAAAAAACATGGGGAGCCATCAGATGAACAGAACAGGGTAACACTTCAGCAACCAGGGCCAGGGATGAAATCCACCACTGCAAATTTCATTTTTAACAGCTCTGCAATCAGCTTGCTTCAGCACTTCTATAAATCCCTTGCCTTCTCACAGAAGGGTATTCACACTGATAGCCTTAGAAAACCAAGATCAAACCACCAAGTATCACTATCTGTGCTCCTGATCCACTCCTTTGGGAAGGCAGGTGTTCACACTGCCTTGCTGGAGACTGCTAGCTTAAGCAACTGTACTATGAAGACACTCCCTTATTCCTCAGTCTCTGTAGAACAAACCAAGTCCTCAATGTCAATTTTATGAATGGCTTCTCAATTAGGATCTTAACACAGAAGATGAAAATACCTGCAATAGCACAAAGGCAGTTGGGGTTTTCAATCTTGGTTTGTTGCAAATGATGCTTGCCACCCCTGTAAAGCATTTCAATTAGCAGCTGGATCAAGCTGAGATCCTTGGGCTATCACCCAAGGGAGGCAAACACCTCTGGTAGAAACTAGCTCAGATGAGGTCTGAGCTGCCCTTTGCAGATGTTTATTTTTCCTCTGAGGCAATAGAAAGACAAGAAGTCATTAGCCTATTCAGAATTCATAGCTATGCATAATGAATCTAGACCATAACCATGAAAGAAGGGAGAGTTTCATCCTCAAAGAGCAAATGTAGACCACAGAATCACAAAATGTCAGGGGCTGGAAGGGACCTCAAAAGCTCATCCAGTCCAACCCCACTGCCAGAGCAGATCACACAGGAATGCGTCCAGGCAGGTTTTGAATATCTCCAGAGAGGGAGACTCCACAACCCCCATGGACAGCCTGTTCCAGTGTTCTGGCACCCTCACAGTCAAAAAATTCCTTCTCATGTTTCCATGGAACTTCCTATGCCTCAACTTCCACCCGCTGCCCCTTGTCCTGTCATTGAGCATCACCAAGCAGAGCCTGGCTCCATCCTCCTGGCACCCACCTTTACATATTTACAAACATTGAAGAGGTTAACTCTCAGTCTCCTCTTCCCCAAGCTAAAGAGCCCCAGCTTCTTCAGGCTCTCCTCATAGGAGATGTTCCATTCTCTTAACCATCTTTGTGGCTCTGTGCTGGACTCTCTCAAGCAGTTCTATGTCCCTCTTGAACTGTGGAGTCCAGAACAGTACTCTAGATGTGGCCTCACCAGGGCAGAGTACAGAGGCAGGAGATCCTCTCAACCTACTAGTCACAGCGCTTCTAGCACACCGCAGAATGCCATTTGCTCTCCTGGCCATGAGAGCAGATTGCTGGCTCATGGTTAACCTCCCATGAACTAGAACCCCCAAATCCTTTTCCCTTTTGCTGCCTTTCAACAGATCAGTCCCTAACCTACGCTGATCCCTGAGGTTGTTCTTTCCCAGGTGCAAGACTCTACACTTGTCCTTGTTGAATTTCATTATTTCTTCCTGCCCAGCCCTCCAGCATGTCCAAGTCTGGCTGAATGGCAGCACAGTCTTCTGGTGTGGCAGCCACTCCACCCAATTTGGTGTCATCAGCAAACTTGCTGACAGTGCCCTCTGTGCCCTCATCCAGGTCACTGATGAATATAGTGAACAGAACTGGTCCCAGTACTGACCCCTGTGGGACCCCACTAGTCACAGGCCTCCAACTAGACTCCATCCCATTGACCACAACTCTCTGGCTTCTTTCCTTCAACAAGTTCCAAATCCACCTCACTACCTCATCATCCAGACCCCACTGCCTCATCATCCAGACCCCACTGCCTCAGTTTAACCAGAAGGATACTATGTTAGACAGTGTCAAATGCTTTACTGAAATCAAGATAAACCACATCCACTGCTCTACCATCATCAATTCACCTGGTTATTCCCTTATAAAAGGCTATCAGGTTGGTCAAACATGAATTCCCCTTGCTAAAACTGTGTTGGCTACTCCTGTCTCAGCAGGTTTGCCTGTGGAGCCTGGACTTTCACTAGCAGTTTTGAATCAAAGCTAACCCATGGCAGGAGGTCTTTAAGGCCAGGCTAGATGTGGCTCTGAGCAACTTGATCTAGTGTGAGGTGTCCCTGGCCATGGCAAGGGTGTTGGAGTTAGATGATCCTTGAGGACACTTCCAACCCTGACAATTCTATTTTTCTATGATTCTTTTTCTCACTAGTATGCCATTACCACTAACTTTATCTGTGGCTGACTGTGCAGACAGTGGGATATATTTTTATTAAAACCTGTCTTTTTTTCTTTTTTTATTTTAAACCTCAACACACTAAAATACAAAAGCAAAAAAGTTGGCTTTGAGAATTCAATCTGAAAAATCTTCAGAACTTTCAAAAACTTTCAAAACAACATTTGGCTTAGTGAAGAAGTGAAAATGGTGTTTCCCTAATTTTAGTGTGAATTTCAAATTTTCTTTTTTAAAAATCAGTTTCATCTTAATGTTTTGAACATATCAGAAGAGGTCTAAATACAAACTAACTATTTCAGGCTTTGAAAAGTTAAATTAATCAAGCAGAACCACTGAGGTATTCCAGACTCACGAAATCCCAGCCAAAATAGTCTGCTTCGGCTGTGTTGATTTTTCAGAAGTTACAGCAGGGGATATGAGGGCTGGAGCACCTCTCCAATGAGGACAGGCTCAGAGAGTTGGGATTATTCAGTTTGGGGAAGAGTAGGCTCCAAGAAAGACCTCATTGTGGCCTTCCAGTATCTGAAGGGAGCCTACAGGAAAGCTGGCAAGGGACTTTTTAGGGTGCTGGGTAGTGACAGGACTGGGGGGAATAGATCCAATCTAGAGAAGTGGAGATTTAGATTAGACATTACGAAGAAGTTCTTCACCATAAGGGTGGTGAGACACTGGAACAGTTTGCCCAGGGAGGTGGTAGAAGCCTCATCCCTGTATGTTTTTAAAGGCAGGCTGGATGTGGCTCTGGGCAGCTTTATCTAGTGGAAACTGTCTCTGCTCATAGAAAGGGGGTTGGAGCCAGATGATCCTTGACATACTTTCCAACCCTGACAATTCTGTAATTCTAGATATAAAGAAGAGAAAATCACAGAGTGACGGGTGCTGGAACAGATATTCCAGACATATGGTGGAGATCCTTGAACCTTAAGTGCAGAGCCACCTGTCAACAAGCAGGATCAAAAGTCAGTAGATGAACATGAAGTGTGGAGGTGATACCCATATTCTGGAATGTGTGTAGTCAATGCTTAAATGTTGCAAGCCAGGAAATCATCAAAATTGTTCTAATCTTAGGTTAGCTAGTTCTTGGGGAAATAACTTGCAGCATAGCAACTGCACTAGAAACAAAGAATTCAAGGCCCAGCTGGACAGAGTACTGGACCTTATTCTTACCCTGAAAGGATGGACTAGAAGATCCTTGAGGTCTCTTCCAAGCTGGTATTCTATGAATCTCTGGTTCTTTGCTTTCTATATAAAAAGGAGTGTGCCACAAAAAAAAAAAAAAAAAAAAAAAAAAAAAAAAAAAAAAAAAAAAAAAAAAAGTAGTCATGCAAAGCCTCAAGTCTTTAAGGACCATCATGTACCTTTAAGACTGCTGAAAAAACACCTGTCTAGTGGATGCCTTGCTGTGATATTAGTAATTCTCCTGTAAAATATGACCATTCACCTGCCTGACAAGAGAGCTATGGTGGAACTGGTGGGAGAAACAGACCCTCATGTATGTAAACACATTCACTCTTATTAGATAAACACAGGGAGACCTAATAATGACCTTCCACTACCTGAAGGGAGTCTACAAGAGAGATGCAGACAGACTGTTTGCAAAGGCCTGTAGTGATGAGTTGAGGGGCAATGGCTTCAAACTAGAGAAGATCAGATTTAAATCGGGTGTTAGGAACAAGTTCTTTACCATGAAGGTGGTAGAACATTGGAACAGGTTGTCTGGGGAGGTGGTTGGGGCCCCATCCCTGGAGATATTCAGGGCCAGGCTGTCTACAGAGGCCCCTTCCAACCCAGACCATTCTGTGATTTTATGATTTTGTAACAGGAACCCATGCATTAAAATGGCAAATTTCACTTTCCCCCCTCATTTCCATTTCGTAGCTTAGGGATGTAACTAAGGAACCATTCTTCTTTCACTGATGGAGGTTCTGCTTCTACCAGCTGTCTGTTCAGCACACATACTCAGAAGGCTGTAGCTGTTGAACAAAACAGGCTTGTGAAGCACAGAGATTCCCTGCATGCAAACACAGCTTATGTCTCTAGCAGAAATGGAAGTCTGCACAGGGCAGCAACAGTACTCCTGCCATGATGGCACCCTTCCTGTTCCCATCTGGGAGCAGAGCGGGCATCAGAAATTCAGCATCCTGCTCCCAGCATCCTGCTTCCAAGCCCACATGGCATAGTCACTAAAATGAAAGGCTTGATGAGGGTGGGGGGGAGGGAAGAGAAAGTAAATTCCCATAGGCTTTCACAACTAAATGCTAGATTTACAGCTTGTGAGCAGCCACAGAGATGAGATTGAGATCGGATGTTAGGAACAAGTTCTTGACACAAGGGTGTTGAGCACTGGAACAGATTGCTTGGAGAGGTAGTTGAGGACCCATTCCTGGAGATATTCAAGGTGAGGCTCAACAGGGCTCTAGGCAACCTGATCTAGTTGAGGATGTCCCTGCTGACTGCAGAGGGGGTTGGGTTAGATGACCTTTGGAGGTCACTTCCAACTCAGACCTCTCTATGATTCTGTGCCTACATTTTGCCACAAGAGGAGCAGTATTGCCCTGATGAAACTGTAATCTCCAAAGCATACTTCATTTCTCTCATTTCTTAACCTTCCTCTCACTCATGGAATTAACATTGAAAGGTTCCTGGAAGAACAAATTGAAAGTCAAGATCTCCCAGGTTGTGGGAATTTATGGAGAACACAGAACCTCCTCCTTTCTGGGACACTTGCTTCAAGAAAGGTATTAAGGTGCTGGAATGGGTCTAGAGGAGAGCAATGAGACTGGTGAAGGGGCTGGGTGAAAGGTCTGATGAGGGCAGGCTGAGGGAGCTGGGAGTGTTCAGCTTGGAGGAGACTCAGAGGGGACCTTATCACATTTTACAACTACCTGAAGGGAAGCTGTAGTAAGGTGGGGATCAGACTCTTCTCCCAGGTAATTTGTGACAAGAAGAGAGGGCATGGCCTGAAGCTGAGCCAGGGGAGGATATTCAAGTTGAGGCTCAATGGAGTTCTGGGTGGCCTGATCTGCTTGAGGATGTCCCTGCTGACTGTAGGAAAGGGTGGACTAGATGACCTTTGGAGGTCTTTGATTTGCACCAGGTTCAAAGCAGGCAAGTGCTGGGTAAGCAACCTTTGTAGTGCTGTTAACGTGCTTCATTCCTGAGCTGCACTTCCTTAACATCTTGGCACGTGTGGACTGTCCTGGTATCTGCTTCCCTTGAAATCTGCAACTTACAGCTTCAATGAACAGCTGGGTCCTTTGGAACACTCACTCTCTTTTCCCTCCCTCCCCAATCCAATTCAAAAGGAAACAATGACAGCAAAGATTACAACAGAATCATTTCAGTCAGAAGGTACATACAGCAATAATCTAGCCCAACTGCCTGTCCACTTTAAGGCTGTTCAAAAGTTAAAGTATGTTATTAAGGACATTATCCAAATACCTTTTTGACAGGCATGGGGCATCTTTCACCTATCTAGAAAGCCTGTTGCACATTTGACCACCTTCTCAGTAAACAATTGCTCCTAATGTCCACTCTTACAGTCACCTGAGGCAGGAGGATGTGATGCATTTACTGAGACAGAGACTACCGAAGTCATACAATGGTTTGAGTTGGAAGGGAGACCTCCAAAGGTCATCTAGTCCAAACCCCTTGCAGTCAGCAGGGACATCCTCAACTAGATCTAGTTGCTCAGAGCCTTGTCCAACCTGACTTTGGATACGTCCAGGGATGGGGCTCAGCTATCTCCCTAGGCAACCTGTTCCAGTGCTCCACCACCCTCATGCTAAAGAACTTGTTCCCAACATCCAATCTAAATCTGCTCTTCTCTCATTTCAAACCATTGCCCTCATCTTGTCACTGCAGGGTTTGCAAACAGTCCCTCTGCAGCATTCTTGGAGCCCCCTTCTGCTGCTTAGATGTGCCTGGATCCTTCTCTTCTCCAGGCTGAACAACTCCATCTCTCTAAGCCTGTCCTCATAGCAGAGGTGTTCCAGCACCCTGATCATTTTCATGGCCCTCCTCTGGACCCTCTGCATCAGGTCTATGTTCTTCCTGTGCTGAGTGCTCCAGATCTGGATGCTGTACTCCATCTGAGATCTTACCAGAGCAAAGTGGCAGAATCACTGCTCTCAACCTGCTGACCACACTTTCTTTAATGCAGGATAAAGGGTTGTTTAACTCCTAGAAACCTTTCTCCTAAAATACAGTCCTGAATATCTAAGCTTCAGCTGCTGTTGTGCTCTCATTCATGTTGATATTTGCAGTTGTGGTCAAGTATTAAACTCAGGTAAGGATGCTCTATGTACATGCAAGCGTGTACATGTACAAGGATGCAAGCAGAATGATGATCAGTCTTATGTTTCCTCTTTTAGCATTTTTGGGACACATTTGAGGGGAAAGTGGAATAGAAATTACGCCTCTCTTTCAGACCTTTTGTCATTCTGAGATTTCTGGCACTTGGCATAGTTAGTCTAGAACTTTTTTATATTATACATAGAATTTGCCTGAAACCACTCTAGGGAGCTAGGCATGAGAATCTTGAAATGAAAGACTGATTGTTACTATTAAAGCTGCTGGTAATTCAGCCTTTGACTCAGTGCCTTTCACAGGATCACAGGATGTTAGGGGTTGAAAGGGACCTCTGCAGATCATTGAGTCCAACCCCCTTGCCAGAGCAGGGCCATAATCTAGTGCAGGTCACACCAGACAGGGCTGGAAAGTCTCCAGAGAAAGAGACTCCACAACCTCTCTGGGTAGCCTGTTCTGTTCCAGTGCTCTGTGACCCTCACAGTAAAGAATTTCTTCTTCATATTGAACTGGAACTTCCTGTGCTGTAGTTTACATTTATTGTCCCTTGTCCTATGACAGGGCACAAGAGAGAAGTGTTTGTCCCCTACCTATTGACCCCCAGTCCTCAGATATTTATAAACATTGTTTAGACCCCCTCTTAGTCTTCTCCTGTCCAGAATAAGGCCCAGGGCTCTCAGTCTTTCCTCATTAGGCAGTGCTCCAGTCCCTTCAGCATCCTTGTAGCCATCCCCTCTCAATTAGATCCCTTCTTGAACTGGGGAGCACAGAACTGAATGTAATATTCCAGGTGGGGCCTCTCTAGGGCAAAATAGAGGAGGAGAACCTCACTTGATCCTCTGGATACACTCTTCTTAAAGTACCACAGGATCCTATTTTCCTTCTTGGCCGCAAGGGCACACTGCTATCCCATGGAGAACTTCTTGTCCACCAGCATTCCAAGGTCCTTCAACATGGTGCTGTTCTCATTTCTTTGTTTATGGGAAGCAACTGTAAACCATATCCAGTTTTCCTGAGTTTCTGACTATCAGTGACCAGGAAGAGACCTGCTGCACTTTGAAACTAAAATAAAATCACACAAAAAAAAAAAAAAAAAAAAAAAAAAAAAAAACAAAAAAAAAAAACAACAAATGCTGGGCACCAAGAGTTTCTGGCACTTCCATTCGCTTACAGAAGGACATTCCTGTGCCTCTACTGAGAGGGAATCATGTTTGTTGTTGCTATTTCAAGCGTGCAGGAAGCATTTCCATTGTGAATCCATATGGACACTTCTGTTGCCATTCTTTACGCATAGAAGGTGACAGGATGTCCTCTTAGAAAACACGAGAGCTCTCAAGTGTCCCCACACTGGTATATCCTATAGAACTGCCATGAAAACTTGGACCAATTTATTGGTTAGTTGTTAATTTATCTTGAGGGGCTTTTTAGTGTGGAAATAGTTCTTTAAAGAACATAGAATCATAGAATGGTCTGGGTTGGAAGGGACCTACAAAGCTCATCTACTCCAACCCCCTCTGCAGTCAGTAGGAACATCCTCAACTAAGTCAGGTTGCCCAGCGTCCTGCCCAGCCTAACCTTGAATATCTTCAGGGATGGGGCCTCAATCACTTCCCTGGGCAACCTGTTCCAGTGTTCTACCACCCTCATGATAAAGAACTTGTTCCTAACATCCAATCTAAATCTGCCCTTCTCTAGTTTGAAGCCATTGCCTCTTGCTCTATCACCACAGGCCTTTGTAAACAGTCTCTCTCTATCCTTCATGTAGGTCCCCTTCAGGTATTGGCAGGCTGCTCTTAGGTTTGCCTGGAGCAATCTCTTCTCCAGGTTGAATAACCCCAGCTCCCTCAGCCTGTCCTTGTAGCTGAGGTGTTCCAACCCCCTGATCATTTTCATGGCCTTCCTCTGGATGTGCTCCATCAGGTCCATGTCCTTCCTGTGTTGAGGGCTCCAGAGCTGGACACAGTTCTCCCAGTGAGGTCTCAGCAGAGCAAAGTGGCAGAATCCCCTCTCTTCGTCTGCTGGACACATACTTTTTATGCAGCTCCGGCTGCATTGGCCTTCTGGGCTGCAACCTCACACTGTCTGCTCATGTCCAACTTCTTCTCCATCAGCATCCCCAAGGCCTTTTCCACAGGCCTGCTTTCTATCTCCTCATCCCCCAGTCTGTATTCATAAATCTTAGAAGCATGGGAAAGAGCTACCACCTCATATAAGCACAAGACACCTTCCAGTTTTCAAGGGCAGACAGAAGTTTGAGGTGTCAGAAGTATATTATATATACAAGGGATTTTCCACTCCTCAGTCTCTGGAATGAGCTCTGTTGAGAGAGGCCAACTTGAAATGCTGCCTGAATCCTACAGAACCAAAGCAGGCCAAGCTGTCAGATGCAGAGCCATTGGTAGTCATACCCCCAGAATGGCCATCAGCTGCCACTTTGGCAGGAACCCAGCACTGTTTGGTGGCATTTACTGTAGGGGACTGACATCCTTGGCATCAGGGAAAGCAATTTAAGCTTTCAGAAGTCTGTATGTATGGTTATTGGGTTGTTCTGTGTGTTCAAGAGTGATTCATATCACACCTTATACTCTGACTCAGCTTAATTAGCATTGGAAAGGTCATCTCACAGCAATTTAGGTAGATGAAGTACAGGAAGTCTTACAGCATTTCCCTTCCTAGCTACAGGAGGGAAAGTCTAAGTACCTCTGTGCTTGTGCTTGGCTATGCTTTGAGTCCATAGAGATGCCATTAGATCAGCTGTGATTAAGATACTGCCACCAACCATGCTGCAATCAAAGGTTAGTTTCCCTGCAGCAGTGAATCAGAAGCAAAAATATGTTAGCTCTTTGGATGTCATCACTTAGATATGGTCTATTACCTTACAACATCATTTACTGGTTGAAAAAAACAAAAGTATGTGTGCAAAAAGGGAGGTGTCTATAAAGGGTAGAATTTTACCTGTAGCCAGAAGAAGCTGTGTGCTGTCTCTGAAGAGGAATACAACCAGCGAATCAGATGGGAATGCCTGCTCTAAGGCAATATGCTCCTGGATGTATCAAATTTAGTAATGTGAATTTAACAGCATGTCATTAAGATAATGTCCCGTTGGCTTTACCCTCATAAATCACCTCCTACTGCATGACCTAACTGGATTGTTCCAATTTTGTTTCAATAATATTTCATAGCCTAGGCAAAGCTATCCCTATATAGAACAGGGTACCTTTCATACAGTTCATGCCCATCTCCTACAAGAACAGCTTTGCCTGATAGTTCTGTGCCTCATCCAGTAGCTCCCAGTTTCTTTCCCAGATGGTAAATGTGAGGCAACCATACCACATTATTATGTGTATTCTTGTTAACAACTGTTGGGCACCAGTCTAGGTTGGGGGCTGCCCTGCTGGAAAGCAACTCCATGGGCAAAGACCTTGGAGTGTTGGTGGACAGCAAGTTCTGCATGGGACAGCAATGTGCCCTTGCGGCCAAGACAGCCAATGGCATCCTGGGGTACATCAGGAAAAGTGTGGACAGCAGGGCTAGGGAGGTTCTTATCCTCCTCTACTCTGCCCTGGTGACATCACACCTGGAATATGTGTCCTGTTTTGGCCTCCCCAATTTGGGTGGGACAGAGACCTGTTGGAGAGTCCAATGGAGAGCCATGAGGATGATTAGGGAATTTGAGCATCTTTCCTATGAAGACAGACTGAGAGCCTTGTGGCTGTTTAGTCTGTAGAGGGGGCTGAGGGGGGACCTGATCAATGTGTACAAATATCTGAGGGGTGGGTGTCATGTGGCTGGGGCCAATCTCTTTTCGGTGGTCAGCAGCAATAAGACAAGGAGCAACAGCTACAAACTGGAACACAGAAGGTTTCACCTCAACATGAGGAGAAGCTTCTTTACAGTGAGGATGACAGCCCTGGAACAGGCTGCCAAGAAAGGTTGTGGAGTCTTGTTCTCTGGAGACTTTCAAAACCTGTCTGGATGCATTCCTGTGCAGACCAGCCTAGGGGATCCTGCCCTGGCAGGGAGGTTCAACTCGATGGTGTCTGAGGTCCCTTCCATCCAACATTTCAACATTCTATGATCATCATAGTTTTGCTTTCTATAGAGTGTCTAGCCATCTATCTACAAGTGTTCAACCCCATTAATTAAGGATTAAATCCAGCATTAAAATTGAACTCTCCGTCAGGAAAACTCACTGTTGTTTGAGGAAATGGGGAAAAAAAAAAAAAAAAAAAAAAAAAAGAAAGAAAACAGAGAATGAACTAAAGGTATGTCAGGGGACCCAGCCTCTTTCACGACTAGTGCAAGGATGATAGTCAATAGGTGGCCAGGAGACTGAAGTGGCAAAGATTACTTTGAATGGTAACTAAGCCAAATCATTCATTCTGTCAGCTCTATTGTTCCTCTGTGTAGCACAGAGGTGTACTCACAGTGGCACTTCAGCCCTCCTGGGCATCTCATTTCCATATTGAGAAAAGGATAGGTCATGCAGGAAGTGACAAACTGCTGAAGCAGGAGTGAAAATGTTAACTGAGTGCCACTTGGCAGGTGTACCATTCAACAGTAAAGTTGGTTTGCTGGCAAAGAGGATAACCTGTGCAAGCACATTGAAAGTTGGGCTGTTCCAAGTAGATGAAAGACATTTTGGAAGGTAATTTGACCCAGCACTGTACAGTCTCTATCGAGTACAGTCTCTGATTGAGCCTATGAAGGCTGAGTGAAGTCAGATCACAGATGAAAGATTGGACACACAAGTTGCAGGGATGTTGAAGGCTGCAGAAGCACTATGCAGAGAACCAGACACCTATTTTACAATCACAACCTCAAGCCTCTAGCTTCCATGACTGGCTGACATGACATGATAGCTACTGAATACACAAGACCTCTTAAAGACACAAACTGACCCTCACTGTTTAGCCCAGTATGCTAAGGCAAACAGGCTTACACAGCCTCTTCCTTTAACTTCCTTCTTTCTTCTAGAAACCAGGAGTTCCCAATGGTCTGAACAACACATTGCACAAACTTTCTACCCTTTGTTTCCTAAAGGAGCTAATCTGGTGGTTCTCATATCTTTTGTGAGTGCATGTCCCATCCTCCAAGGATAAACTCTGTGCACATCTCAATAACTACTTATTCAGTGCAAGTTATTCCAGCAGATTATAACATGACAGGGAAAATCAGTCAGCAGAGTGCAACACAGGTGGGAGGTGTTGGCTGGAAAAAGTTCAAGACTAGAACAGCAGACCCAAGAGAGAGAGCAGAGTGAGAAGCAATCTGTGTGCATGGCAGCAGAAAGCAGGGGTTTATGTGCTGGTTTTCCTTCATTGTGGGATCTCATAATCATGTTTACCTCCAGAAGTTACCAGCAACACATTCCCCCAGAAACACCTCTCTCACATCTGTTTCCATCAGCACTTCCCTGGACCTTGGCTAGACTGCTCAAGGGAGCTAGAAAGCCACTGAAAATCGTCCTTGACAGTCTTAGGAGGCAGTGTAAGGATGGTCAACTCTTGCATTCACAGGCATACATAGTTCACTTGAGGCTAAACTTGCTTTATCTTGGTGCCCACTGATATAACTGATGCTCACTTCTAGCTCAGCACTGGACTGAGGTGGTGACATGCTTGGAGGTTCTTCCAATGACACACATACACGCACAAAAGAAAATCCAGAGGGGAACAGCTGCCACCCATTGGGAGCTGCTTCAGCTGCACAGTCACTGTGAATGTCAGCTCTCTACCACCACGGAGCATGTTCAAAGCAGGGGAGTTGTACACAGGTCAAGAACACAGTAGCAAAAACAAGGCAAGGATAATCTGCTGGGTATTAGCACAAGGATATGTGTAATGAAAGGTCAGATAGTTCAGGAGAAGCCCCTTTGATGTTTCAGATCCGCCTGACATCTGAGGAGTCAGCTGCCTTATGGAGTTGGCAGCAGGAGCTACTGTTTTTCTCGGGCTTTTTTTCCCCGTGCCTGCTGCATGCAAAGCAAGGACACATTCAGAGCTGATGATTGGACAGACCTGTCTTCAAAATCCTTGCTTGTAGGAACAAGGGCACCCCAAATCCTGCAGGATTAGTGCAGCCAGTGTTAGGGAGCTGTTTTTAACAGAAAGAGCCCCACAGGTCATTTTCCTTTCTCTTCCCCTGTCAGCCAGCTAGTATGTCCCCTTCTCTAGCTGGACCTGCCACCCAAGAACGCAGATTCAGAATAGCTCTGCTGCTGGACTAATGTTTTGCCTCTTTAGCTCTTTTTCTAACTAAAAGCAGCTAGCACAGTCTCAGCCTTGCTGAGCAGGTTAAATGCCTGAGGAATTTTGCTGGAGGCTGCATGTGGATCATGACTGAGAAACAAGGGTGGGCAGCCACCTCAGGGAGCCATGTCCTTCAGACGGAAGAAGGGGAGCAAAACCTTTACAGTCCTGCTTTTTGGACTTGTAGCATAACCTTAGTGTTGCTAACCAAGGCAAATTCTAGCTTCAAGGAGTCAGGGCTATATATAAGCCAGCAGCTCACCACCTGACCTGGCTTTATTCAGTGAGCATGTCTTAATATGCTTTGGATATGATTGTCCTTGGAGGGAGGGGAACAGGCACATATTTGAGTGCAGAATTCTAGTCTTTCATTAGAGAGGCACCCACTGACTTCTCATCTGGTAGAAGGGAGGGAAGCAAATGAAGCTAGCATTTTGTCTGCATAGAACTGGAGATGTGTACATCTACTAAAAAGAAATGGTGCTGGATACTGCAAAGGAAAGGGCTTTTCTGTACTCAGGTTTCTCTGAATTAGATTTATTTGGGGATGCAGGTGAGCTGCTGCTGCTCCTACAAAATCTCTCCTGTCCACAGGGTTCTTGGTAACATTTTCCTCATGGCTCCCAAATGTGCTCCTACAAAATCTCTCCTGTCCACAGAGCTCTTGGTAACATTTTCTTCATGGCTCCCAAGTGCCTCTTCTATTTTTGATGGAGGTTAGAGGAAAACTCCCACTGCCTTTGAAACACAAATGTCTTCTCACTGCAGCCAGCTGAGTCAGTCCTGAACCTTTTGCAAACCAATTCCTTTTTTGAGGTATTCCACTTAGAACAGGAATACACTGCCCTGTTCCCTGAGGAAAGTGCTCCAGTCCTACCCCAAGAGCTGCATCATGGCTCATCTCAGGTCATTTGCTAGCATCTGCAAAGTCATCTAGACTTGGCTGCAGTCTGCTGTGCTGAACTGAAGCAGAGCTCCCCAGCTCCACAACCACTGCGCATTAGCGCTGGCAGAGCAGCAGCCAGTGCAGCACACAGAGAAGCAAGGCAATCTTGCTATGACCTTACAAACTCAGTGAGCTTGAAGTGGAAAAGAGCCGGTCCCTTGCCCTTCCCTCATTTGTAAGACAGTCTCTTGTAGTAGGGCACAGCAAGTGACACCTGTCATGGCCTCTATTTTCCATTCCCAGTTGCTCTTCTACCTCTTCCTTCTCATCTGTGATGGAAGACAGGAGAGGTTACTGGATCACCTGGTCATTTCCAGCTGTCATCATGCCCCTGACTGCCATGATTTAGTTTAGGAAGCAGACCTAAACAGTCCAGAAGTCAAGGACTCAAGTCTGACATCAGATCATTTCTCTTCCCCAAAACTCAGGTCATGAGGCTGTGCAACCCAGGCAAATATCTCTAGGTAACTTAGACTATTATCCCATTCCTTTATAGAAGACTGTCCCTCAGTCCTTAAGGGACAGCTTCACCTCATAGGATTTTCAAGGTAGGAACTTCTGAGCAGAGCCAAATCACTATTAAAATAATCATGTAAAACCACAGAATGTTAGATGTTTGAAGTGACCTCAAAAGATCTTCCAGTCCAACCCCTCTACCAGAGCAGGATCACCTAAAATAAATCACACAGGAATGCATCAAAGTAGATTTTGAATGTCTCCCAAGTAGAGTCCACAACCTCTCTGGGCAGCCTGCTCCACGGCTCTGCCACCCTTACAGGTGAAACATTTTCCGTCTCCTCCCATGGATCCCTCTCTGCTCCAGCTTGCACCCATTACCCCTTGTCCTGTCATTTGACTTCACGGAGCAAAGCCTGGCTCTGTCCTCCAGACACTGCCCTGCACATCTTTATCAACATGAATGAGGTCACCCCTCAGGTTCCTCCGCTCCAAGCCCCAGCTCCCTCAGCCTGTCCTCAGCAGGGAAATGTTCCACTACCTTCAGCAATTTTGTGACTCTGCACTAGATTCTTTCAAGCAATTCTCTGAGGTCCTTCTTGAACTGAGGGGCCCAGAACTGGACATAAGATTCCAGATGTGGCCTCACCAGGGCAGAGTAGGAAAAAAAAATTAGCTATTGTGACATTTTATATAAACAAACAAACAAAAATATGGCAGGAGAAGAAAAAAGCTAATCCTATCTGGATTCACCCACAATGTTCTTTAATTCCACAGCTCCTCTTGAACAATCTAGCATGAAAGGGATATCTAGATAGGTGTGTGAATCTATTTTCACATACCAAGTGACCCCCATAGCTTGTGTCTACAATACTCTCATAAAGGAGAAGGATGAAAAACCTCTCAAATGACAGCTGCAGTTTAACAGATCACTTTTCCACCTTCTCATACTGACACAGAGTCCCTATCTGCTAAACTGGGAACACCACTTTCACCTGGGAAATGCTGCTCTTACAGGATTCCAATCCAAACTCAGAGCTGACTTTTTTTTTTTTTTTTTAGGAGGCTGTGAGCTGCGTAATCCTCACCACTGGCAAAGGAGCAAGGAACTCACATGGCACAGAACAGGTTTTGACAAAAGAGCTGTAGGAAGTTGCCCCTACTTTGGGCTCTGCAGGAACCAGAACACTAGGGCAGGCTTTCTAGGGACACAAGGATTAGCCACAGCAGATGAAAAATTACAGTAACAGAAGATAAAGTACTCATTGCTAATTTAATTCTCCTCTTAGTGGTGCATGTACTTTTCATTTGTGAGACTGCTGCTGCTACCGGGAAGCTCAACACCAATGAACTGTCAGATGCAGATGGAAAACTGAGCATTTCTGAACATCACCAGGACAGGCTGAAAGGTTGGACATGGAGAAATTGAATGAAATTCAACAAAGGCGAGTGTAGAGTCTTGTACCTCAGAAAGAACAACCCCAGAGATCAGTATAGGTTGGTGACTGATCTGCTGCAAGGCAGCGATGGGGAAAAGGTTCTGGGGCCCTAGTGGATAGGAGGTTGACCATGATCTGGCAATG
Organism: Eubucco bourcierii; assembly: GCA_013396675.1. Classification (NCBI taxonomy): domain Eukaryota; kingdom Metazoa; phylum Chordata; class Aves; order Piciformes; family Ramphastidae; genus Eubucco; species Eubucco bourcierii. The sequence continues at coordinate 125,427 of VWZE01015923.1, forward strand.
TGCTCTTGTGGCCAGGAGGGACAATGCCATTCTGGGGTGGATTAGAAGGACTGTAGTTAGTAAGTTGAAAGAGGTACTCATCCCCCTCTACTCTGCCCTGCTGCATCTGGAATATTGTGTCCAGTTCTGGGCCTCCCAGTTCAAGAAGGACATAGAACTGCTTGAGTGAGTCCAGCACAGAGCCACAAAGATGACTAAGGGAGTAGAACATCTTCCTTACTAGTAGAGCCTGAGGGAGCTGGAGCTCTGCAGCTTGGAGAGGAGGAGCCTGAGGGGTGACCTCATTAATGTTTATAAAGATGTAAAAGGTGAGTGCCAAGAGCATGGAGTCAGGCTCTGCTTGGTGATGCCAAATGACAGGACAAGTGACAATGGGTGAGAGTTGAGGCATAGGAAGTTCCATGGAAACATAAGGAGGATTTTTTTCCCTGTGAGGGTGACAGAGCACTGCAACAGGCCACCCAGGGGAGTTGTGGAGTTTCCCTTTCTGGAGATATTAAAAAACTTCCTGGATGTGTTCCTGTGTGAACAGGTATAGGTGATCCTGCTCTGGCAATGGGCAGAGGTTGGACTAGATGAGCTTTCGTGGTCCCTTCCAGTTCCTGATATTCTGTGACTTCTGATGGCTTCTGTGACAGTGCACAGGACTTCCTTTTCTTGCCACCTGCACAGCTAAATAAATGTGATCCATCCTCTCCCAACTAAGAGAGGTTCTTCCCACAGAGTCCAAACACAGAGGGGTTGCTGTAATTTTAGAAGGGCCAAAGAATATTACTCTACTGGAAAAAAGGAAAAAAAGAAGGGGGTGGGAGGGGAGTGGCTGGGTGTGGCAGGGCATGTCCCAGGCGGGCTGCAGGCAGCCAATCAGATGAGGTCCAGCTAATGTGGCCCAGCAGTTGAACTAACTTTCTCCCCTGTAGTCCAGTTCTCACAGAATCACAGAAACACAGAATGTTAGTGGTTGGAAGGGACTTTCAGAGATCATAAAATCATTGAATGGTCTGGGTGGAAGGGACCTCCAAATATCATCCAACCCAACCCCCTTTGCAGTCAGCAGAGACATCCTCAATTAGATCGGGTTGGCCCAGAACCCTGTCAAGCCTCACCTTGAATACCTCCAGGTATTGGGCCCCAACCACCTCTCTGGGCAACCTGTTCCAATGTTCCACTACTCTCACGGTAAACAAATTGTTCTTAACATCCAACCCCATCCCCTGCCAAATCAGTATGGACTGTTGGTCCAGCCAGAGATGCACCCAGTTTCCATCACTTGTGTGTGCCACAAGCTGTGGACCAAAAAGGCACCAGGAGGGAATCCTGATAAAATCTCACTTCTGAGGCTCCCAGTTCTCTGAAATGTAGGAATGTTGATGCTGCATTGTCTGCCAGCACCAGGACATTGCGAAAATTGTACTCTCTGTAGGCACGCTTCGGAATGGGTGGGTTTCACCATCTGTCTCCTGTGCACTGCAGAGAGCACAACAACTCACTCTGCGCATGGTCTGGCATGCACCAGGAGATAGTAATGTCTTCAGCTCTGGCTCAGAGTGGGCAGATGCAAGCAAATAGGATTTAGCAATTCATCCCTGTGTTGCCTCAGATTTGCATCGCTGTAACTCCACTGAATTGCACAGAGCTAAGCCGGAGTAATACCTCACTGAATCTGCTGTTCCTTCCCCTACCCACACACTGCCCACTCCAACTACAGCTTTTACACAATGGCCTACAGACAGGTGTGTTTCTGGAACAAAACATTTTAAGAATAAAGCACTGTCAAAAGAGATGACTTGGGGAAAATTACTTCCTCCGCGAAACCTCCTATGAAATGCACTGGGAAACCAGAGCATCAAAGATCAGTGATCATATTTCATAGAATCATAGAATCATAGAATGGTAAGTTTGGAAGGGACCTCAAGGATCATCTAGTTCCAACCCCCTGCCATAGGCAGGGACACCTCCCACTAGTACAGGTTACTCAAGACCTCATCCAATCTGACCTTGAACCCCTCCAGGGAGGGAGCAGCCACAACCTCCCTGGGAAACCTGTGCCAGTGTCTCACCACCCTCACTGTAAAGAACTTCCTCCTAACATCCAGTCTAAATCTCCCCTCTGCCAGTTTAAACCCATTGCCCCTTGTCCTGTCATTGCAAGACCTTGTAAATAGTCTCTCCCCAACCTTCCTGTAGGCCCCCTTCAGATACTGGAGGGCTACTATCAGGTCTGCTCAAAGCCTTCTTTTCTCCAGGCTGAAGAGCCCCAACTCTCTCAGCCTGTCCTCATAGGAGAGCTGCTCCAGCCCTCTGATCATCTTTGTGGCCCTCCTCTGGACCCCCTCCACCACTTCCATGTCCTTCCTGTGCACAGTACTTCAGGTGGGGTCTGATAAGAGCAAAGTGGCAGAATCCTCTCCCTTGCCCTGCTGGCCACGCTTCACTTGATGCAGCCTAGGACTCGGTTGGCTGTCTGAGCTGCATGTGCATACTGCAAGCTGCATGTGCACATATTTAGCACCTAAAGAGTGATTTTCATCCACAGAACTCAATTTGGGCTACAGCAGAGGGCAGAAAATGTTACCTGTAGCTAGCTGAAAGAGCTAAGGAAGGGAAACAACAGGATCCATGTTCTCTGACTCCCAAACAGCCTATTCCAGTGCTGTAATTACAAAAAAACGATGTGCAGATAGGTTAAAGGAAAGGAAGCTGGCCACCAGGTGGTCTTCTCTCCAAACACATCTCAATGTACTGTGAGTGGATGATGTGAAAGACGTCAGATTTACAGATCCTGCTGATTTCTCTTAGCAACCCTGACAGTTGCCAGGAAACGCCGACTTGCTGTTACTACGGTGACACAGGGTACCAAAGGCACGTGCCACACGACACCCACCTACAAGAGAACAGAAGTACTCACCTTCACTCCCTCCTTATTTCACAGGTGAAGAGGAGGGTAAGGAACGTCTCTACTCAAGTCACTGTAAACCAGACCGGGCGTTCCTGCCACCTTTGGCCTGAAAAGGACTTTGACTACCAGGACATATCACCAGCAGGGTTGGTATTACAGCCTACTTAGCCAACACCCAGGAGATGTTGCTGGGGACTGACACAAACACTAAGGAAAGGTCACAAGAGCTGGCACAGGAGGAACACTGCAACAGGATGGCAGAGATCTATCAAGAAACACCATCACTAGAAAGCAGCACAGAAGAGGGAGGAGAAGTCCTATCACTTGTCTCATTTCATGGTGCTACAGCATATTCTACAAGGACCAGTAGCAGGGAGAGGATGAAGCATTTTTTCTATTTTCTTGTTTCCTTGGCACATCTCAGGTCTTGAACAGAGGTACATAACTGCACAGGGCTAGCTACCAAGTCCTTTTGAGGGATCCGCCATTCAGGGTATGGACTGAGTGAGCCAACACCCTGCACAGGCAGAGACAAACAGCCTGCTTCAGAATCATATAGGGGATTATCTTCCTAGTCCAGCAGCTTACAGGTTTGCATTGTGCCACCACATTAATACAGAAAGCCACCAGGCAGCCATCTCCTTGCAATGATGACAAGGAGGCTTGGTTACACACCCTCCAGTCTGCTCATGACCCCTGACACTTTAAACCTATGTCCTTATACAGAACAGCTACAGGGTCGCAGCTCTGGCTTTGCAAATGTGTTAACTCTGTCTTCCCCTGCCTTGGAAGAAACCAAGCATGAGTCCAGACAGAGCCTGGAACTCTGTACTGTATGAGTAGAACTACCTGTATCTGCCAATGACAACTCTGAACTTGGCATCAGCACAGATGCCTTCTGCAAATGACAGCTCTGAACCTTGACACCAACACCGATGCCTACCCTCTCTTGATCATAGAATGGCCTGGGTTGGAAGTGACCTTCAAAGGTTATCTAGTCCAAATCCCTCCCCTCATTTTTATTATCACCATGGATAGGGCCTTAACCACATCCCTGGGCAACCTGTTGCAATGCTCCACCACCCTTATGGTAAAGAACATGTTCCTGAAAGAGATGAGTTTTCTTTCCTTGCTGTGGAGAGGAAAAAAATACCTTGGATGTTTATCTCCTAGCCTAAAATTTAGAAGGACAGTGAGGTGCTTGAGCATGTCCAGAGAAGGACAACAAGGCTGGTGAGAGGCTTTGAGAACAAGCCCCATGAAGAGAGGCTGAGGGAGCTCGGATTGTTTAACCTGGAGAAGAAGAGGCTCAGAGGAGACCTTCTTGCTGTCTACAACTACCTGAAAGGTGGTTGTAGCCAGGAGGAGGTTACCTTCTTCTCTCAGGCAACCAGCACCAGAACAAGAGGACACAGTCTCAAGCTACACCAGGGGAAGTTTAGGCTTGAGGTGAGGAGAAAGTTCTTCACTGAGAGAGTCATTGGCTACTGGAATGGGCTGCCCAGGGAGGTGGTGGAGTCACTGTCCCTGGAGGTGTTCAAGGCGGGTTTGGACGTGGCACTTGGTGCCATGGTCTAGTCTTGAGGTCTGTGGTAATGGGTTGGACTTGATGATCTTTGAGGTCTCTTTCAGCCTTGGTGATACTGTGATACTGTGAAAATTGGTTAACTCTACTTCACATCCTGAAGATAAAGTAAGTGGAAATGAAGGTGGATGGAAAGACAGACGCCAGACACACCCACTCTTCCCCATCACTGGCCTTTGTGGAAGCAAACCAATTTGAGCACAGTGTTCTAGTCAAATGGATGGTGCTAAGTCCTTCCCTCCTGCAAAGGGAACAGCAGGGGAAACTTTCCCTGCATCCTCATTTAAAGTAGCACAGCTCCTCAGCACAACCCAACCAGCAGATGAGGTCAAACACTACAAAAGACTTCTAGACCAGCCACTTTGCCACACACCATAGCCAGGAGGATTATTTCAGTGTAGGCAGATATTAATTTCTGATCATCTTGCTCCACATAAAAAGCAGCTGACAACAAATCAAACCAAAACATTTTCTCAAAATGTGGAACAATGCAGGGGAAAAAAATCACTTTTTTTAGATCATTCCAAAGGTTGATTAAAAATGTTTCACCTACAACTCTTAACAAAGAATACAGGAAAAATATTTTCTGTAGAATCTAAGCACATAGAAGCCATTTCACCTCTTGGTCTGATCTCATATTCCACAGATTTCATCTTTACCCATTCTCCTCTTCACCTAGAATCTAAGCACAAAGAAGCCAGTTCACCTCTTGGTCTGACCTCCTCATATTCCACAGTTTTCACCTTCACCCATTCATTTCTTCACCAAGCTCAGTGGGAGATAATCAGCGAAAGCTTCTACTTCCTAAAAGCCATTCAATTGTGAAAATATCAAGGTGATACCTGGATCACTTCCAGCAGAAGAAAACCACCAGTTTCAAAACAGGCCCTAATTTTCTGTTCAATTACAGACAAATGAAAAACTAGATCCTTTGGCTCCAACCAGTGGCAGGCACAAACATACACCTATAAGCATTCAGTCCTTTATACTAAAATTGTTAGCACATTTTAAAGCTATCCATCACCAGGAGCATTTATTATTTATCCAGCTTTGAAAGAATATCAGCCCCCAAGTTGCAGCTGAGATCATCAAACACATTCTTCCTCCATCCTATCTGATTGAATAGCAATGGGAATCCTGGCTGGGCTTTCTGACTGCGGGAGCTATGCCAGCTGACCTCACTCCATGCTTCCAACCATCTATTTATGCAACCACACAGCTGCCTTGGGGCAGTTGCCCGGGGAGATGAGTAGTCTGGAATTACAGTAAGTTTGGATATGATGTATGAGTTGTGTTAGGAACTGTTAGTGTCTTCTTACAGCTGAAATAAGCAGACCTCCACATTATGGCCAAATTGTAAGGTTTACAAAGCATAATATTCCAAATGGTCATCAGAGAATTCAGTGTCTTAGATTTCCAAGACAGACTAGGAACAAAGTTCTAATTTAAATTCAATGAGAATGAGTTTGCTTTTCCTTCTTGGTACATCCCAACCTGAACAAACTCAAAAACCTGAACAAGCTTCAAATACCAACCGGGAGGCAGTGGAAGTGGCAGTTATATGGTGGCTTGAGTTTTCTCTGATATTTAAGGCAGATTCAGTAAGGAAACAAAATCTCTTAGTTAGAAAAAACTCTTGAACAGATTCCCTGTGATTCACCGTGTTCCTTCTTCCATCTGTTTCCCTTTAGTATCCAATGCAGCTACACATTAACCTCACATTTTAAGAATGAGTTATAAAGGCTCTAGAGAGCTTTATACTCTCCTGTGCAAAGGCTCCATAAGGCTAGGCTAAGAGAATTTAAGATTTCTAAGTGATGTCTTTCAGCATAACCCTTGTCAAACTCTCCCAGCAGCACAACACTGGAACACTAACCTGCTTACTTATGCAATAAGCTGTGTCAACTCTTGGCTTTTGGCTGGTTTGCTGTGTTGCCATTTCTCGCCTCCCCNGTCCTGCAGCCATGAAACTCCACCAGGCTGCATTATCAAGAGTTACTGCTTTTTTTCTGCTGCATACTGATCAACCTTCACATACCCAATCACAGGTTGAAGCTCTGCCAGCTGCTGGCAGGGTCTGTGAAAGCAGCAGTCATCCCTTCTGGGCTTGAGTCAGCCTCTGCAAGTCAGACCTGACACAAACTTCTGGGAAAGGAATCATTGAGGTATTTTGCAGCACAGCTAAACCCTCAGAAGTGGTTGCACCAAGGGCATAAGCTTGCAGGCAGCAGTTTTTAACAGCCTCCTTTGCTACAAACAACCTAAGTAAATTCTGCTTATGAGGAGCAACTGAGAGAGCTGAGTTGTTAACTCTGGAGAAAAGAAACTGAGGGCAGACTTTCTGTCTCTCTGCAACTACCTGAAAGGAAGTTGGATCCCCACACCCCTGGAGGTGTTTCACAGATGCAGAGATGTGGTACCAAGGGCCATGGTTTAGCATCACACTTGGTAGAATCAGATGGTTGGATGTGATGACCTTAAAGATCTTTTCCAATTGAAACCATTCTCTGATTCTATGAATTGCTTCTAGCACAGCCCTGTCCATCCTGCCTTCTCCAGCCTGCTTCTTTACCTCACACAAGCCCAGGAACCCTCTGTTCTTACACCTAGTGTTGGAAATATTTAGGGATTCTCTGGATCAAAAAATCTTGTAGTTTGGGGGTTAAACTTACCTTTAATTTTCAGAGGAAATATCCCACACATGATACTCTGTGGTTCTCACCAACTCACTGAGAACTGAGCCAGTGGTGGGACACAAGAGAAAAATCACACAGGGACCTTTGTTTTCACAGATGATGGATTGGTAGTAAGTGGAAACAGATGGCCAAATGATGCTTGTCCTTACCTATTGTTGAATTACCTCTGGAATAAGCTGAATTACAGTAAGCTAAGTTTCACTTATGTATCAATAAGTGAAATTTAACTGGTGTCACTTGAGATGCCATACAAACAGACCACCAAGCAACTCTGTATTATCAGTGATATTTGTGGCACAGTTAATCACAGAGAGATTTAGTTCTCAGCTTCAGGCATTTGATGCAGCCATCTGGGCTCGTAAAGTTAATGAACAGAACTAGAGATCTCCACGACATGGTCTCCTTTAAGCCAGACAACTTGAGCTTTTTGTTTCTGGATATCATAGTTGTTGAGAGAGCTTGGTCAGAATTAAATGCCTGTGTCTTTGCCAGAGGTGCCTAGAGTTACATGAGGTAGATCCTGTTCTGGATGCCTGAGATTGTAAAGAATTGTCTGATCAGCTTTGTATCTGTGGAGTCATAATTAAATTTTTATTGTATCATGATAGCATTCCTGTCTCCCTGGAGATTCATGAACTTGAGGTTCTACCTAGGACATTTCATATCTGCCCTATCTGATGCCCCTACCTACACAAAAAATAATACAAACAGAAATTTCAAATTGTAAGATCAACTACTTCAGAATGTTTTTTTGTAGGGGATAGTATTTCTAAGTACTCAGTTTAGATTGATGACACTATCACAGAATGGCTTAGGTTGGAAGGGACCTTAGATATCATCTACTCCAACCTCCCCACAATAGGCAGGGACACCTCTCAACCAAACTCAGGTGCTCAAGGTCTCATCCAACCTGGCCTTGAACACCCCAAGGGAGGAGGCAGCCACAATCTTCCTGGACAACCCATTCCAGAGTCTCACCACCCTCCTACTGAAGAACTTCTTCCTAAGATCCAGTCTAACCCTGCCCTCCCTCAGCTTGAAACCATTTCCCCTTGTCCTGTTTCTAGACATCCTCAGGAAAAGTCCCTCTGCAGTCTTCCTGGAGGATCTCTTCCAGAAGGCAGCCCTAAGGTCCCCCTGGAGTCTTCTCTTCTCCAGGCTGAAGATCCCCAGCTCCCTCAGTCTACCCTCACAGCAGAGGTGCTCCAGCCCTTGGATCATCTTTGTGACCTCCTCTGGACTCTCTCCACCAGCTCTGTGTCCTTCTTATGCTGAGGACACCAGAACTGGAGGCAGGATTGGAGGTGAGGTTTCAGCAGAGCAGAATCAAGGGGCAGAATCCCCTCTCTTGTCGTGCTACCCACACTCCTCTGACTGCAGCCCAGCACAGGGCTGCCTTCTGGGCTGTATGAGGGCACTGCTGGCTCCTGGGGAGCTTCTCAGCAACCAACACCCCCAAGTCTCTTTCTTCAGAACTACTCTCAACCCACTCTGCACCCAGCCTGAATTAGACCATTACTGCTTTCTCCTCAATCTTGCCGTGCAATGCAGTTGTTGCTTTGACAGTGTCTTCCCCAAAATCTGAGCCAACAAATATCCAACCCTTAAACAGAGCCTGGTGTTTGTCTACCACCTCATCACAGCCACTGCTGATGGATATTGATTGTTAGCTAATTAACTGATTGACATCTTCCCAGTTTTATTGCTTTGTTAAAGAGTTTATCATCAGTTCTGTCAGAAAATGCAAAAAGACTTAATTAACATATTCCTAATAATTGAAGACTCCAGCTGAATAATAAAATACAAGGCACAAAATCCTTATCATTTGTTCTTCCTACACCCCTTCTGGTGTGACAAAGCAGAGTGAATGATGGTTCACTAACCTGTTTCACTTCTTCACCTCAGATATTGTATCTGATTGTATCTACTTATGAGGAAGAAAACATTGCTAGAAATAAAGCCAGGTATTAGAAGCATCACAGAATGTCAGGGGTTGGAAGGAAACTCGAAAGCTCATCCAGTCCAACTCCCTGCAGAGCAGGATCACCTATACCAGATCACACAGGAACACAACCAGGCAGGTCTTGAATATCTCCAGAAAGAGAGACTCCACAACCCACCTAGACAGCCTGTGCCAGGGCTCTGTCACCCTCACAGTGAAAAAAAATTCCTCCTCATGTTTCCATGGAACTTCCTATACCTCAACTTTGACTCATTGCCCCTTGTCCTGGCACTGGGCATCACTCACCAGAACCTAACTCCATCCACTTGGCACTCACCCTTTACATCTTTATAAACATGAATGAGGACAGCCCTTATTTCCTGGCATTCTGAGAGTCAATCCAAACTAGTCCTTCACTGGTCTCAGAAGGCATCAACCAGATGAATTAACATTCTTGTAGGCCTATCATCCAAGTACATGTTTTTTTTGTCTCCAGTGTACTACTGGCTCATCTTTAAGTTGATTTTCCTGATCAGGATACCCCCAGTTACTCTATGAATTGACCTTACTCCCTCCTTAGAATAAAATAAATCATATTTCACAAATATTAAATTTGAGATGTAGCTCATTAGTTTTGAGATTGTTCAAAATACAACTGGACTAGGAGCTGGCCACCAGGGTCTATCTTTGAAGTTAGACCTGCTTGAAATAAAAGGTTGGCCAACATGACCTCCACAAGGCCCTCTTGAAGTAAATTTTGCTGTCATTCTTTATGGATAAGAGTCTATAACTTTGCATATATACAAAGAGAAGTCCTTCATCTGCCTCAGAGTGACTCATAAAAGAGCAGATTTAGATTGGATGTTAGGAACAAGTTCTTTACCATGAGGTTAGTGCAGCACTGGAACAGGTTGCCCATGCAGGTGGCTGAGGCCACATCCCTGGAGATATTCAAGGTGAGGCTTGACAAGGCTCTGGGGAACTTGATCTAGTTGAGGATGCCCCTGCTGACTGCAGAGGGGGTTGGACTGGATGACCTTTTGAGATCCCTTCCAACCCAGACTATTCTGCAATTCTACAGAGCATCAAGAAGCAGCTTTTAAAAGCTAGCATCTACCTGGACAACAGGTGAACACATGCCCTCAGTGCATCCTTGCGGTAATGAAACTTTATATAGCAACCAAGGAAATAAAAAAACAGGCCAAGAAATTTGCCTTTTACCCTATTTTTGCATTGCAGGTAAAATCATGAGATGTCCCTCTCATACCCTAGGTCCCTAGGTCTTATACCCTAGCCCAGGCTGAGGCCCTCTAGGTGATGTTTAGCTTGATTTGGGAGGAGAGCTGAGTAACACAGACATATATGTTTAGCATGTATTGAGTTTTTCTCATTGGCATTATGAAGGGTGTCAACTTTAATATTAAAACTACAGGTAATTAGCCAAAGATCTTTGTCTTGGCCCCCTGGCCTCAAAATCTGGTTTTGTAGTTGGATGCTTCTGTTGTTTGAGCCCTGCTTCATTAATTTTAGCCAAAACCAGGGCTGTCTTCATAAGACTCACTCCTCCAGCTCTTTGGCAGGACAACCTTGTGGCTCTTCGTTTAACACAAACACCTGCTGATTGGTTCTGAAGCGAGCTAAATCAACTTGCCTTCCAATTATCCCACATGTCTGTTCACCACATCAAGACCCTCTCATTTTTGGGTTCTCCAATTGTCATAGATCTAAGGATGAATAAGATCAGGTACCAGTACAGGTTGGGGGTTGCCCTGCTGGATGAGCTCTGGAGGTCCCTTCCAATCTCTAAGGTTCTGTGATTCTGTGATAGGTCAAAAAAAAAAAAAAAAATCTTACATTTAAAATGCTTACAGGCAGAAGGTTGCCTGTGTGAATGTCTGAAATTGATTAAACTCAAATGCAACTCTAATACTTGAACTCAGTAAGGAATTACCATAAATGTTACAGCACATGAACTAAACAAAGTCTTCCTATTAACAGAGATACATGAGATGGAACTTCCAAGTAGGAGGTCATTTAGGCATTGTTGTTCTGTACATATAGGTTGGAAAACCCAGGGGGCTGGCTTCCAGAAAGAAGAGATGCCATTAAAAATAAGGCTTCCCAAAAAGAAGGAGAAGTCTCAGGAAGAGCAGGATGAAGATCCTGTTCTTTCTTGGGTTCTTTGACAATGCTGAGGCCTTTACAGCAC
>VWZE01015924.1:0-51919 GCA_013396675.1 Eubucco bourcierii
ATGGTCGCTGCAGCCAAGGCAACCCTTCAGCTTCACAACATCTATGAAAAGAGAGCATGATGTTATAAACTCTGGGAACTGAAATGTTTCAGGCTGTACATGTTGTCTCTGGTAGTGGTTGAGTGTGACCCTACTTGCATAAAATTGCAAAGAATCTTGCATAATATATTTACATTTATATACATAAAAATTATTAGATATGTTTATATATAAATAGGTAAAGTATATAATAACTTGCATATGAAACCATCCTTTTAGTGAACTAAGAATGGACCTTGAATAATGCTTAAAGTAGGAAACCACTGACATATTTTCATATGCTCTCCTCTTGCAGTGAGCTGGGAGGGTTTTAAGTAAGAGTTCATCCTTTTCCTTACAGTCCTGCTGTTCTTAAATAGTGCCTGTGTCCATGAACATCTCATGATGAAAAATACTGATTCCATAAAATTTCCACTTCCTTTCAAGCTAGGGCAGGATTTTGTGTTTTCTGTGGTGGTATTCTCAGTGTGGATTGTGTTATGGCAACATTTAGGGAAATAACTGCATGAAAAAGAGACAGATGGTATTTTAGCCACAGAATACTAGAATATTGGTTTAACAAATCTCCCCAGCTTTGCAGTGGATAACAATAATGCTTCTGTCCCCCTTTGACTGTTTCCATGGAGCCACCAGCAGCTTGGATAGAGTTTTTTGGCTCACGTTTTAGGGTGAGGACCAGTGGTAATTTTAGCATGAGTGGCCTAGCAGCACCAGAGTCATCCTGGATTCCTTGTGCAGAACTCTGAATCTCAAGGGTGCTGTGGGCTCAGTTCTTAAAATTATTTGGTATTGATTAAAAACCTAATTCGGTAGTGTAATTTTTTTTATGCAGTCAAAAGCAGGAGGTGGTTAAGACTTGTTCTGAAGAGCTGATTATTACCATTTGGTGGAATAAAACATGTAAACTACTAGCATGTGAAATTTGCCACCTTCTGACTATGAGAAATACAGAACAGAATTGCAAAACCACTGCAAATATTTGCAGGAAGCCTGAGCTGAGTTTTTGGGTTGATCTTGGGATGCTTAATTAGGATATTCTACTAAAATAATATAAATCATGCATTTAACCACAGTTTTATTGATCGTGTGTCCTGTTATGTGACATAACACACAGCCTGGAGTGCAGTAATTAGGGATTAAATTTTGTTCTGAAACAATGCAAAACATAGGTGAAAAAATCCAAATCCCATTGGTAAATGAGATGTGCTTTGGAGAGATATAGGGAGTTTTGTACGTTCCCTGTGTAGCTAACAGAACTGTAGTGATGGGAATTGGCTAATCATGGAATCACAGAATATATCTGTTTGGATGAGACCACAAAGATGATCCAGTCAAACCAGTGTGGAAATGTTATTTCCCTAAAGTATTTCTTAGGACCAGATCAACAAACAAGCATGAATCCAGTTAAGCTAAGGGGATGAAATTTCAAGCAGGTAAACACTGGAAGTATTTCTCCAGTTCCCAAGGGAGTTTCACTGTTTCGTGAGAGTAAAAAATGTCTCTCAAAATTGTGGCAGATTGCTGGCAGAGGTGGTGACACGTACAGACGCCACAAGGATTTATTTATGAAAAACCTTCACAGTGGCACTGGCATTAGTTTTCTTAATTTGCATTAAGGACCTACTGTCCTGGGTAACCACAGCCTGCTCTCACAAGCCCCTCTCCCACCAAACAGCTGAGAGGGAAAGTAATACAAAACCCCTCTGGGTCAAGATAAAGGGTTTTACTGGAAAGGTTACAATGCACAGTTACCTTAGCCTATTTGCAGAAACGTGCAGCAAAATGCAGCAGCCAGCGACCTCCCCCCACCCCCTGACCTGAAGCTCACCCAGTGGAAAAGACCAACACCCCAAAACTGGTAAGCTAGAGGAACTAGTGGAACAAGAAGCCTCTCTTGTTACAATCTGAACTTCAAGCCCCACCACACTTTGCTCCAGCCAGCGCTTTCCTTTTAAAGCTGGCGTGACAGCAGCTTGATATTGAATATCAGCAGCAGATTTGACTCAACCCATGACACTTGCAAAGTCAGGGAAGAAGCACTAGAAGCCATGAAGTTTTTGGTTGACTAAAGCTTGCAGAGGAAGTTGCCTTTGTGTCTGACACAGGGATGGATATTGGGTATAGGGTCACCTAACCTGAATCCCAGCACCCTTTTCTGGTGGAGAGTTGGATCAGCAAAGTTCTGAATTAGTCTGTTAATCACTGTCTTGGCAAGAGTTTAAATGCTGGCTCTGGGCCCCGGAGAAAACCAGTTTAGATGAGAGTTTCTGTTTGTTCACATAGCCAAAGCCACTTCATCAGGAACAAATGTCACCCTCTCCTTGAGCAGAGCCAAGTGTCTGATAGCATGGCTTTAGGAGGAGCACATGAATTACTTATGGTCCCTGCTCTTGTTCTCAGAAAGCAGAAATTTAAAGTATAAGTGAAATTGAATTATGACCCTTAGAGTGGGCTCAGATGGGATGAGACCTTCCCTATGGACAAGGAAAATAGAAGTCCCTTTTAATTGAAGTTTCAGGTATAAGCAAATTGTTCAGTGGTGATAAAAATGACTTCTCCATGTGATGAGTTCCTTTTTAGTAGAACACAGATGATTATGAAAATGAGACAGTTTAAGAAATCCTGGTAGTCCCTCCCTAATATTTTAGTGCATTGTTATACCCAGAAACTTGCCTTCAGAGGGTTCAACCAAGAGAATGGGAAGTGGATTCTTCTGCTCTGTTCCAGGTCATCAGTTAATCTCTTGAAAGGGACAGAAAAGAGAAGCTAGTATTTGTGCCAACATCCTGTCTGAAGTGTTTATTCTTTGTGTTAGGGACTTCTGGAAAAGGGGAATATCGCTGAAATACTGGAAGTAATTAAGCCTACTTGGTCAGATGTGGTCTAATTCTCTCTCACTATTGATGGGACAGGTTGATGTTAACAGTTCCCTGAGCTATTATCTGTTGAGCAGCAGCTGTTAGCTGCGCTGGGCTGTACAGTGTTTGCTCAGATACTCTGTGTTCCACTCCAGCACAGAGAAGCTGAAGCTGCCCACTTGCTCTGGAAATCTGCAGCCCATCAGTGGTGTTTCCTTTATAATAAACCTCCCAGAATCAAGTACACTACTTCTGGAGGCAGAGTGGCATGCAATGATGATCTGGTTGTGTTATGAAATGTATGCTTGCTGATGCTGCATGGTAGAATCCAACTTGCTAAGCTTTTGCAACTTCCTGAGCCTGCCCTTCTTACCTGTGAAGGAAGCAAGTCTTCCTTGCAGCTCTGTGGATCAGCTTGAGAAGGAAAGTTGGGGAAAGTGGCTGCTATCTGTTAATATTTTTGTTTCTTTTTGCTGTGAAAGCTGTCCTGCCACAGAACTGGTTGATGTCAGATTAGGTAAATAAATCTTCACAGAACTCACAGGTGGTGTGAACTGAAGCAACCTTCTTGCTGCAGGGTTTTTCCAACATTTAATTAGTGCTTGGTTTGCTAGAGTTGCTGGTTTTGACACAGCTGTTGAATTTTTAAGCATGGCAGTATACAAACCAAAATAGTACTCTCAACAATGATGCATTGATTTGACAATAGCAGGGCAATTTGATAAGACAGTTTCAGCGTTTCCAGAAGAGAAAAATCAAAGTTCCCATTTCTTTTCTGTTAGCCAGGGACTTTCTTGAGTTTTAGAATTCTTCATACTACATAAATTATGATTTTACCTTTTTTTTTTTTTTTTTTTTTTAAATCTCTAGACTTTGAGACTGATTGAAATCTGCTTAGATTTGACCCCTTTTCTTCCCTCACCCTGTCCTATAGGACTTTCTCATGTTTTTAATGCTAAGAAGGGAAGAGATTTAGAAATTACAGAGAGCGGATTTGTCTCACAGTGTTAATCATGATCTGGTCTAGAATTTCATGTCTATAGACTCAATATGGTCAGTACAACTTTAGGGACAGATGCAACCCTCTGGTTAATAAGGTCATATTGTGAACTTACAGGGCTCTGTGAAGATCTTGATGTGCTGTGCAGACAATTGTGTTTTCTTATCGATGATGTTGTGGTTTTGAGAGGGACAAAGGAGTAAATAGTGTTGACCAAGCATACTGCTGTTAAATTTAGAAACAAAGATACAAACATTGAGGCTCTCATTATCTTTTTTTTTTTTTTTTTTCTGAATTGTCAGTAATAACACTTATGACAATGGATTTCCTCGTGGCTTTTTAATGAATAAATACATTTTTGTCTTACAGAATCATGGAATGTTATGAGTTGGAAGGGACTTCCAGAGGTTGTTGAGTCCACCCCCCCTGCCAAAGCAGGATCACCTAGGGCAAGCTGCACAGGAACATATCCACAACCACTCTGGGCAGCCTGTTCTAGTCTTTTGATCAACATTTTGTGTTCCTACTTTTAGCCTAATCTGTTCTTAGCATGATGTGTTGCTTTGTACCCATCCCTTGCCCGTATCTAAACTGTTGCTTCTGGAAAATGCCTCCTGTCTAAAAGGAGCTGTAATGCATTGAAGAACTGCTGTTTTCTTTTTGACATGTACAAAGGTTCATAGATGCCTGCTTCTCTTTCGCTCTCATGGTAGCTGAGGGTACTTTCTCATCAATCAGGAATACATTTCTACCTCCTGTGGTCACTTGGCCCTCTGAGAAAGTCCTAGCAGAAGGGCATTTGCTGTCAAATCAATTATGTTTTATTGATGTTTGAAATACATTAAATGTTGAGAGGTGCCAAGGTAGCACAAGTAGTGGCTGCTGAAGCTGCCTATTTCTGTACAGGCAGATGTGTTTTCAAAAACACCATATGCCCTTAGACCTCCTGGAGCACACAGCCTGCCAAAAGGGCAATGTATTTAATATCAGGTCTTTATGAGTGGATGCCTGAAGAGAAAGTTTACTGGCAAATGGAGGCCATCCATCTACTTCACAGCCACATATACAGCAAGTATGAGATGTCAAACAATTCTCCTAGATAGCTAATAATGAAAATTTCCTCAGTGAAATGTAGTTTTATGTTTGTTAGTGAAGATCTCATTCACTAAAAACTTCAAATCTTAATGCAGACCTTTGGTATGCCAGAATAGTTTGTTAGGGATGAGCCCAGGCTTAAGGTGGAGATGCCATTTGAAATAAACAAATAAATAAATAACACTCTTCTGTGGTGTCTTTTTGCAGGCAGGAGAGACATAAAATAAAATAATGGGTTTTAATGAGTTCTTTATTAAAATAATTTCTCAATGACAGGGAAAAGGAGGCATGGACAGCAGGGAGCAGTTAAGGTGTTAGGAAGTAACTGAAACATTTGACCCAGTTCTAGTGACACATTGTCCTCTGTCACATAAGACTTGACAGAAATAATCTGTGTAGTGCTAAAGAAAATGTCAGCAAACCCTCTATATCTATGGGAAGTGCCAAACTGTCACCCGTATTAGAAGTCTGCAAACTCAGTTACTCTACCAGTGAAAAATGCACTGCTACCAAAGAGCATTCCAGGGAACATGAAAATTTCAGGAAATCTTTTAGCATGTAGACAGAAATGGCCTCTATCTTCAGGCCACAGAATCATAAAATGGTTTGTGTTGGAAGATACCTTGAAAGACTTATCAGCTACTAAAACTCCTCTCAGATATGGACTGGAAAAGAAACCACCAAATATGAGGACGTGGCAGTAATTCATTGCTGCTGTCTTAGTTATTGCTAGGGCTCAAACTGGAGGTTTCCAGTTCTGAAACTTGAAATGTTAAAATGTAAACCTAGGGATGTGAGACCTGACTACTTTAAAGCTACTTAGACAGCACTGGTGCTATTTTTGAAAAATATGAGGTAAGTGTCCCCACTTCACAGTTGAGTAGAGCCCAGGCACTGCTGAGAACATGTTGTGAATGTTTTGGCACACTTTTATAGATCTGGTTGTGCTTTGGGAGACTTCTGTTCTCTGTAGATCAGGTGCAGAGGGGAAAAGCAAGTGTGTACTGAAGAGTGGCTTATACTCCATTGCTACCTGTCAGCGAGCAGTAGTCTGATGGATGGGAATTTAAATTATGTTTTTCCACCACTAAAGAGGAAAAAAAGTTTGTTGGTTTTTTTTTTCAACAGATTGTTTTATTTATTTGAAGAAAAATATTACAGCTGAAATTTTCATGGAGCCTAAGAGAGTTGTAGGCCCAAATTCCACTAAATATTTGGGCACAAAATATGCAGGAGGAGACTATCTCAAAATATTTTTGGGTCCATTTCTATTGTGTTTGAAGGCCAGATGATGAAAGAGTCATCAGGGTGAACTGACATCTCTGCTCTTAGAGTCATAGAATTGTTTCTGTTGGAAAAGATCTCCAAGATCATTGACTCCAACCATCAACTCAGCTCCACCATGTCCATTAAACCATGGCCCCAAGTGCCATGTCCACACATTTCTTGAATATCTCCATGGATGGTGACTCCACCACCTCCCTGGGCAACTGTTCCAATGTCTGATCAGCCTCTCAGTAAAGTAATTTTTTCTCATATCCAACTTAAACTTTCCCTGGTGCAATTTGATGTCATTTCCTCTTCATCACTTGATACTAGGAAGAAGAGACCAACCTCCACCTCACTCCAACCTCCTTTCAGACCTAGACACATTCCTAACGAATTATTCTGACCTAACGAAGGTCTGTGTTAAGATTTGAAATTTTTACTGGACAAAATCTTCACTAAAATATAAATCTGAAATATAAACAAAAAAAGATTTTTTTTGGGAAGGGGGAGTCAGTTAAAGATTTTGAGGTGAATGGCTGGGAGGAAGCAGCTGAGAGAGTCAGAAAACAAAAGGCCCTGGGCATGCAGAGGTGTGTCTGAGGGATGGCTTTTTCCTTTGGCTTTGTGGGAAGAATGCAATGCTCCTGGGTGTGAGCTTTGGTTTGGAAAACCTGGATGCCAGAACCTATGTTGTGGGCTTTGTGATGAATAGATACCAGAGTCTGTGTTGCAGGTGTTTGTGATGAACGGTTGCCTGTTGCCCCACATCCATCCCTGTTCCCCATCCCAAACTATTTCCCTCTGGTGCTGAGCAGGAGCACATGAGGGTGTGGAAGTGGCAGAGGGATTGCTGGGCCCAGGATTTCTTCTCTTTGTATTTGAAACTCAGTCCCAATCAGAAAAAAAGGTTTTTCCTGGAATCCCAAGGAGTTCACAAAATGTAGCAGCATTTCTTTCAACTGGGAAGGAAACGTTGAAGTCCCAGAGGTGTCTATTTATTATAATCTCATTTGTTTTGTTTCATTCTGTACAAGTAGAAAGTTATCTTTGTGCTGATAGATTAAAAAATACGTTGACTGCATTATTCCATTGTTCTGATTTTTGACTTCTCTGAGATCCTGTTATGCAGATTGTTTCTCATGGTTTTCCAGAACAACTGTAGGTGAGAGTGGTAGGAGCACAACACAATCTTCATATATTTATTTATTTTTAATAACTTGTTAGACCAATCCAATACTTCTCAGCCACAAGTTGCCAGCAAAACCCCTTGTGTTGCCTATAAAGGTTACAGTTTGCTGCGAGGTCAACAGAAAGTGGTAAAATGCATCCTAATCCCACAGAGGATAATGTGCCTAGAGATAGAAGAAACTCAGAGCTAGTGTTTTAAAGGCTTCTTTGAGTTGGTATAAGTTTGCATTGTTGGCAATGTTTTGATGGACAAAGAACAGCTGCCAAGTAACAACTATCTGGAAGAGGCATACTCTGAAGTTATGTCATTAGCTGTATACACTTGAGTGTGTGTCTGTGTGTCTAGGCATATAACATGGTGTGTTTCCCGGGACAGGAGCACAATTCACATTGTGCATATGATTGTCCAAGTGTCATAAGACACTTGGGCCTCTTTGCACCCACACACAAGTTACATCAACCACTTATGTTTGTCCCCTGCAAGCATTTAATTTTGTGTGCACAATTTGGGCATCCCATTTCAAGTGGATCTTGTATGTAATTGATGGAGAAAGCAAAGCCATGGTTCAGCAGACAAAAGTGGTCTGACCGGATTCCTCTAACAGTAAATCCAGGTACAATGGCAAAGATTCTTGCTGCAAATGGGGAGAGTCTCACAGGGAGCTATTGCAGCACTGTAAAAGAATGATGGGCTCAGCTATGTTCCTGACAAAGCCCCAGGCAGTGTCTGTGATGGAAATAGGGGATCGCCTGTCAGATATGCAAACTGGAGCATGTATGCCCATGGCTGTTGGCTTGGTGCGTGCCTGGGGCTCTTCATACTTGGCTGAGCTTCCCCTGGAGAGAATGTGGAGTTCCTCTTGTGCTGTTGTTCCAGTGAGAATGGCAAAGCATTTTCTGCAACCTGTTTTGTTTGTTGTAAACAAAAAGAACATTTCCCTGAAGACAAATTGTTTTGAAATAGCCTGAACCCGGCTAGAATTATCGTTGGGAGCAATGTTAAGAGCATAGTCCTTTGTGTTATCTGGGAGGTGCAGGTGTAGTTTTCCTCTATACTTTCGCTAGCATACTACCAAACTCAAGTATTAATAAGAAGGTAATGTAGAATGCCATGGAAAAGAATTAAACCAGAAAATAAATAGAAAATAGGGGGTAGGGGGGGAAATAAAAGGAAAGGATGAAAGCAAAGGGAAAGTAACAACAATGGGCAAAATTTGTAGAACAGAAGGAAACCTGAAGATTAAAGGGGCTCCTTAGGCAGACACTTCTAGCGGGATTGCTCATCCAGTTGTACTTGTCTTTTTACACTCAGTCTTAAAGATTACAGAGAGCTTTCCTCGAGGCATTCCTGGGTTTTATGGCTTGTTCTGCCACAGGAAGTGGCACAGTGTTATCTACACACTCAGTGCTTGTCATACTCTAAAACTTGTATTTGCTTCACACCTCTGGGAGTGTGAATATAAATAAACTTCTTCTACCTGCTTATGCTGTGCAGCTGAGCTTGAATTGATCTTGAAAAAAATCCAATCCAACCCAACCCAACCCAACAACAAAACCAACACCAAAAAAAAAAACCCTTCCCAACAAACCCTGAGATTCAAAGTACCTTTTCATACAGTAGCAGTTGTAATGAAGCTCAAGTGTAGCCACAATCTCTTGCCGATGAATACTCCAATGCCTATAGCAATGTGCTACTGCTTCTTGTAAGAAGTGTGGCAAACTCTTCAATGGAGTTGTGTAGATTTTCATTCAAAATGCATCTCAAAAGAAATGTGTGCACCTGTTACTTCAGAATTTCCTGGATGGATTTTCTGGGGAGAGGGGCACTATAAAATCTTTCCTTGTGAGCTCATTTATTATGCTTTAGGAGTGGATTTAATCCTGTCTTGGATGAAATCTGCACATAGAATTTTTAATTTTTTTAAAACTATTTTTTTAAACTATCTTTTGCTTAGCCAGAGGGGGTTTTATGGCTTCAATGACTCAAACAATAATTCCTACAGATTATACTGACACATGATGGTAGAGGGGAAAGCTGATGATGGCAGTCATTTATTGTAAATAATTCTGCCAGTCTTTTTGCTTACAGACATCTGACAGGTGCTTCCTGCAATCTCTGAGTGGTTGCATTGCCAATTATTAGGGCCATCTTATTCCCACAATCTGGGAATGCTATTGGTGTTTTTAATTTCCTTGAGCTGATACATCTAATGTCATTAGCACTGTGCCCTGTGCGCTTCACAGAGAGATCTATATACTGAAGGCTGCATCTCACTGAAATCAAAGGAATTTATTTATCTAGGGAACTAATTTGTTTCTTCTCAGACATGAAATTTAGGATTTGACCATACGTACTGCTGAGAACCAGTTCATCTTGTTGGTTCTTTTCATGCTTTGGAATTGAGAGTGCTCAGGAACTTGCCAATAAAGAAAAATGAAAAAACCCTACACAAGCAACCCCCCAAAACATACATGTGTGTTTAGGGGAAATAGAGACACTTATGTTCATAGTGGTAAGGAAAAAAATGCTTGGCTTCCTGATTTGCTGATGTATTTAAATCCGCTGCATCAACCTTAGGATAGAATTTTACCCAAAGAGATTCAGTTGGTGCAAACCATTGGTGGAATTGTCCTGAATTTCTGTGGAAAGGGCAGAGGGGACAATTTCCAGTCTGATACAGGCTTTTGCATATTGATAGTTTTCTGCTTCCACAGAGACCCAGGATGCTGGTGAGGTCCTCAACACTTTCCCCTTTCCTCTTGTGGCAGGTGTGCTGTGGAAAGTCTTTGAGTTTAGCATAGGATGTTGGGAGGGAATCAAGGCTTGGGAAGGGTAGGAAGAAGATATTGTTGGTAGATCGCTGAGATTAAAATGCCTGCCTTGTGATTACCTCAGTCTGCAAGGCTTGGGCTAAATGACCTGTCCTTCCTGCTCCTGTACTCTTCAACAGCACTAATCCTTATGGGAAACAAACTCTGATCTTCATTGCTTGGTGCCCCTATCTGAGAGCAGGAAAAGGACATGTAGGGAATCTCTACTAGAACACTAGAGTTGCATGTAGGAGCCTCATTGTGCTGGGATCTCCTTGGCAGGTTTTTGGACAAAGACTGCAGTGTTTGTGGAAGTGAACTCTCTCTTGTGTTCAGGAACCATGTGAGCTGTCATGCTGCAGCATCCACTGACAAATAATAGTGTGTCTTATCTCTTCCAGGGCTTCCAAAGCAACTGAGTGCAGTACCTTAAGGAATGTCATGCAGTAGGTGCTAAACTAACCGGCACTAGAAGGAACATAAAAAGATGGCAGTCTGTATTTGAAGCAGTTAAACACATGGACTCTCACTGACAAGAAACCATGTCAAAAAAAGGACGCAGCAAGGGCGAAAAGCCTGAGGCACTGATTGTTGCCCTCCAGGGTGCCAACGAGGAACTCAGGACCAAGTTAACAGACATTCAAATTGAGCTGCATCAAGAGAAGTCTAAGGTGAGTGAGGGTTTGGTTTGAAATAAGTGGCTGTGCTGAAGGAGAGAAACATGGAGAAAACAGTGCCGCTCTTTCCTGGAACAGTGCTCTGGTTCTTTCCCCACATGCACCGTTTTATTACTGTGATGTCCTGTTGCTTCTGTGGGCAAGACTCCTCTTTAGTGGATGTACAAGTTTTAAGAAGTCTCTGGCCCACAAGTGAAGCAGTATGTCCTTTGTAACATCGTTGACCGTACTCCAGTTAGTGAATTTCATCCTGTCCACTTGGTGTTTAGAAACTGTAGTGTTGGTGGGGTTTGCACAGCTAACATTTCAGTGAGACCAGCCCTTATTTCACAGTTGAGTGAAGTACTCCTTCAATATGGAGCATGACAATCCATGCCTGCCCTTGGTAACCCTTCTGCAGCACAGCTGAACCACCTTGTGTCCACTAGGGTACCATGCCTTGTTTTAAGCTGGTTCAGGTGCCATTGGCCTACCAGAGTCATAGTCTTAGATGGGTAAAGTTACTTTGATGCCAACTGAGTAGAGTTAGTCTGAAGCCAGCTGAGTATCATGCAGGCAGCGGATATCAAGGACCCACAGAGCTGCAAAGTTTTGAGGTGCCTCCCACAGACTTTAGAAGCCTTTGGCCCAGCTGCAGGGCTCTGTGCTGCAACTTCAGTTCTTGCCTACATCTTCTGATGAGCTTTTCACTCTTGTCTGCATTGCTTGTACTAGGCCAGCCCTTGTGAAACACATAACATCTCTTATGCTAACCGCTACAGCTGTTGCAGCCTGTAAAAAGGTCATGGGCTGGATGCTACTCAAGTATAAAATATTGGCTGGTTTTTATGCCTACGCTGCACATACTGTTCTTAAAGTCCTTCCAAACAACGTCAGTTTTCCCACAGGTGATGCTGGAGTGGCTTTTCAAAGAAGTGTACTTTTTACTCTCCACAGTATTGCTTCCCCTCCATTCACAGATGCTTCCAGCAGCAAGTGCAGTATATCTTATGTTTTATAGTCAGAATACAGCTTTTGTGCTGTAAAACCTTTTATGTGGTAAGTGCTAAAGTTCCTTGAGCATAGGTGAAATGAAGGCAACCTTCAGGTCGGGCAGTGTGTTCTTTATGAGCAGTGAAGAGAACAAATGTCTGTTTACTAACTCCTAGTGAATTCTTATGAGGAGGACTGGAAGCAACCAGGCACCTGCTTTCTGGTGGGAGCAGGTGGAGGATTCAGATCTCCAGAAGATGATACCTAGTGATACCTTGTTTTTCCAAAGGAATATGATTGAAATCCATCAACCTGGGGGTTTGATTCTTTTGCAGATAGGCGTATATCCTTGGAAAATAAAGCCAGAATTACTTCCCTCTAGATTCTAGATACGAATAACTACAACCCCTTCAGCCTCTAAGAGGTCTTTTTCATAATTTTCTTCATAGGGACAGATGTTCATGCCCCTGGCTCTTCTGTCTGAAAAGTTTGCTCACTCTTCCTCATTCTTTGTGCTCTTTATTTAAAAAGAAATGAACAAGGAAGTTTTTAGAATCTTTGAAGCCACATTGTTTTTCACTGTAAATAACAAACCTTCCAAGTTTGCTTTGAACTGATATTTGCTATTCATTGCTTTCCTTTTGTGTGGGTTCCCTCATGTTTCTCTTGTGGAACTGCTCAGGGACATGAAGTTGCACCTAGAGATATATTAGTGTGCATGCAGATTACTCTCTCACTTTAATTCCAAAGCTGCTGTCAAAGGACTTTAAATGTTGTTAATGCAGAGTAGCAGCAAAGGACATACTTTAAGTAAAACTGGCTGTTCTATAGGCATAATAACCAGTGCAGAATGCTTTTCTCTAGATAAGTGTCTAAGAAGTGACTATAAATGTCCAATGAAGCTCTGTGTTATGGGTAAGAAGGTGACATTTTCCCTGGACTTTAAGACTTGCACCTTACCTCAGCTGCGATCACATAGAGCCAAACTCTTCTCTCTCATCTGACTCACACGTGGTCATGGAAGTTGTAGGCACCTTTCTGTTTTGAGCTTTGTTAATGTTCTGCTAATGTTGACTGATGGATTATGAAGTTATTAGACAAATTCACTCATATACAGGGAGTCTTATTCCTTAAGGAAATATTGAAAGTACATATAGTGTCTGCATGAGACAAAACACCTGGAGAAGACAGAGTGATTTGGCTTGAGTAAAGAGTATAAAATCTATATGAATGCCCCAGGAGCTGGCCCATAATTTGTTGTAGGAGAGTGGAGGATCATCTAGGGCCTGCAGCAAGTTCCTGAATTTGATGTGGCTGTGTGTCTGAGTAGGCTTGTTTTGATGCCATTGTGTGTTGCAGGTAACTTTAATTTTATCTCAATGTAGGTTGCTAAACTTGAACGAGAGAAGACTCAAGAAACAAAGCGCATCCGGGAGGTGGAGCAGCGCAAGCAGACTGTGCAGATCACAGAGCTGAAAGCCAAACTCCATGAGGAGAAAATGAAGGAGCTGCAAGCTGTGAGGGAGAACCTCATCAAACAGCATGAGCAGGAGATGACTCGGATGGTGAAAGTCCGGGACAGCGAAATCCAGCGCCTCAAGTCAGCACTGTGTGCGCTGCGGGATGGGAGCAGTGATAAAGTAAGGACAGCGCTGACTATCGAGGCTCGTGAGGAAGCCAGGAAACAGTTTGACTCCGAGCGCCTTAAGCTTCTGCAGGAAATCACTGAGCTGAAGTCTGCCAAAAAGCAGGTAGATGAGGCCCTTAACAACATGATCCAAGCCGACAAGATTAAGGCAGGGGATCTTCGGAGTGAGCATCAATCCCACCAGGAAGCCATTTCCAAGATCAAATGGGAGAGTGAAAGAGACATTCGCCGCCTGGTCAGTAACCAAAACAGTTCATGTGTTTTCTTACATGGTAGAAAGTTTGCCTCTTGTGCCTCTTAGCTTTTTGTGAATAACAGAAATCTGCAGTGCACCTCAGCTTGCAAAGATATGACAGACTTCTCACTGTTGTTTCCCGGCAGTGAATAGATCACAGTGAGTCATCCAGAGCAAGCACTGTGGTGGCAGCTGGCACCTCAAAGAGAGTGATTGACCCAGTCATAGGGATTTGGCCTGCTGGGATGCCAATATGTGTGAAGTCAGTGTCAGAAAAATAATGTTTGCATCTGCTCTTGCAGTTTGTTAGTTTTTCTAGCCCTTCTGGTGGTATGCTAAACATGACTGTAGCAGGAGGGAAGATATCTTTTGTTTGCTCTTGGTGTAGCCTTCAGTAATTACTGGGGAAAAAAGAATAAAATGTGGCCTGCACCAACCACAGTGCAAGTTACCCTGTTATGGGGAGCTGGACCTGCTTGTAACAGTGGAAAGTTTGTCATGAAAACTGTAATTCAAGAATTGACAGTAAAGAAAGGAAATGGTAATTTAAGCTGTCAAGAAGAATTTATTTTTTTTCTGCAGTGCTGTGTGCATTTTTCCCCCCCAATTCAAAGTCTGTGTACTCAATGTATATTCTTGTGTTGCTGTGGGTTGAATTAAGAGGCAGTTCTTTTTGTTTTGGATAGTCCTGGGGTAGTAGTCATCAATGAAGTAATAATAAAATGAATAGTCCTGAGCTCACACTCAGCAGATTAATGAGATGACAATCAGCTTTAAGAAGTCCTAGGTCTGCACAGATCTGTTTGTGAGAATCAGGCTGTAACCTTTCCTGTCTCATCTAACAGAGCTCCATTTACATGAGTAGGGGCTAGTCTAAGCTTTCTTGGGTTTGTCAGAGTTTATACTGATTTTCCACTGTTATTTATAACTGACTAAAATGCAATATGAAAGCCTGAACTCTTCATCCAATTATATGCCAACACTTAACAACCATGCTTGATTCCTGGGCCTCACTCTGTGTATGGCTGGAGAATCTTGCTACTATGCCAGTGAACAGTTGTGAGCTGAGACCTCAAAATGTGTTGCTTTACAAGCCTGGTGCAGTATGACATAGCAGGTTTAAGTCGTGGACACTGCTGTGAAGTAAATCATACTAGGTTGGAGAAAGCTGCAGTGCTGTTGCCTTTACACCGTAATATTGCTGTTCTGGTGTTTCTCTTGTGCAGATGGACGAGATCAAGGCCAAAGACAGAATCATATTTTCCTTGGAGAAAGAACTGGAAACACAGACAGGCTATGTACAGAAGCTGCAGCTGCAGAAGGAAGCCCTGGATGAGCAGCTCTTCTTGGTGAAGGAGGCAGAGTGTAACATGAGCAGTCCCAAGAGAGAGATCCCAGGAAGGGCTGGAGATGGTTCGGAGCACTGCAGCAGCCCTGTATGCAGGTTTTTCTAGCTCTTACAAAACAGAAACATGGCTGTTTCTCTTGATTAAATGTTTTCTCAGCTCCTGGGGAAGCATTACCACTATTATTCACTATGGAAAAGTTAGGTCCATAGATTCTTCAGAGAGAATGCTACTGTGACAAAGCTTTGTAAGACTGTTTGCTCAGTTGTTCTGTTTACAAATACAAAACGTCTTAAATAATTAGTGCCTCTCTGAAAGGATCAGCGAACCTAACTCCCTGTGTGGTGTGTATAGAATTGGGAAGATGGGCAGGGAGAAAGCTGGGGGGTTGGAATCCAGGAGACTCTTAGGAGGTCCTCCGTCTTATTCTTCACACATCCACTCCTTGCTGTCATTCACAAAGCATGTAACTCGCGGATGATGTGACTAAATAGGAGGTGTTTACTCAACAAATGTGTGTGTTTGCACAATTTTGCACACATACAAATACAAAATTAGAAATTAAATACAACTGATACTGAAAGGGATGTCCTTTTTCCCCTGACATAGTGTAAATAGAAGCAATGTATAGGAAATGGCAATAAAAATTAGAATCATTTAGCTTTTTGCTTTTTCTTTACCATCTTAAATATAAAAATCTGTTTGGTTGTTTTTAATTTTTTTTTTAAGATAAATTTCCAATTAAGTATCCCCCAACCCAGATGCTTTATTCCAAAAACACTTCTGTTGTCATCCAATGCAGTAAAAATTCATACATACAATTTGTTAGTGATGACAGGTGAAAATGACTGCTGTATGTTTCTTGAGGACTCTTTTCCCAGGCATGTGTAACTATGCTATGTTGTTGCCAACGAGCAGGACCTGCGCAGGAACCAGAAGAGAATAGCGGAGCTGAACGCCACCATCCGGAAGCTGGAGGACAGGAACACACTGCTGGGGGACGAGCGGAATGAGCTGGTGTGTGAGAGCCTTGCACTGCCAGACAGAGTGGGGTGGGAGCCATGGGGACAGCAGAGAGAGAAGGAACCAAGGATGATAGCCAGCGATGAATGTGCCTTTTCCATCCATAGGGCTAGTCACTCATGAGGCCAAAGATGATTTTTTTTTTTATCCTGGAATTAAGCAGTAATTGAATTATTGAAGTGATACAAGTGCAAAACCAGATCAGAAATTGAGGCAGAGGCTTGTAGATTTCTGTATAAGTGCTTATGTTCCCTCCGTGACTTTTTAAGTGGTCAGCAGTGTACCAGGAGACTTTCCTTGTGAATGAAATCATGTCTGTAGTCTGGTATTTCACCAGGTCCAGAATAGTTAAGTAGTGGATCTAGGGAGGATGGACAATGGGGAATTGATCCCTTTATCTGATTTACTCCTTTATCTGATTTACTTATCGGATTTACTATTGCACTGGTGATACCTGTATGTTAAAGTCAGTACCCTGGCTTTTTAACTTCTATGTTTCTACTTGCCTTATTAAGAATGAGGGTGGTGAAGTTCAACTCTTAATATTTTATTTTAGTTTTATTCCTGAGCTAGGAATCCTCATGAATTCCTTTCATATCTGTTCAGCTGGCTTGGATCTCCTCAGCGTTTTCAATGTCATATTTGCAAAATAATGACTTATCTGGATTGCAAATTACAAATGTGTTCATGTGTGTCTCTTCAGTTATGAAAAGCTCCCAATCCCCAAATTTCTGTGGTGCTGAATAGCTTGGAGTCTGGTGATTCAACCTGACTAGCTGTTGTATGTCATTAAAGAGTCAGCCTATTTTTTCACAAGGAAAAAGTAAATTAAAAGGTTTCTAAGCAACATCTTGCATGACACAGCTGAAAGGAACTGATTTTGTGCAATGAGACCAGGAGTACTACTGGCAATACCATATACTTTAAGGTACATACAGACTTACCACAATTAACTTCATTCTTAGGGTAGGATTTTGTCTTAGGATTTTGTCTTCATTCTTAGGGTAGGATTTAGGTTGTTTTGTCCATAACTCTGCTGATCAGACATGTAATGGCTTCCTAGCCCCCTTTTCTGTTAGCAGAAGAAATCTCTGGGTACCTGCTTCAGAAAAAAATCACTGGGTTAGTTTAAATAACCTAGCATAACTATTTGATGATGTAAGCAAATGTGGTTAACTGTCCTTTATAGCTGTGAAAAACTCCTGTGATCCTTTCCTCAGCAGAATTGTAAGAGGCAGGAACTTCCCAGTAACAAACAGTAATGCAGAACTGGGACAGTGCCTTTGTTAGGCAGATCATCTGGGTACAAAGATGATGTCTTTCCACAACTACATGCCAATTCCTTGTCCTCCCTTAGAAAAATTAATTATATCTATAAAATACTCAGTATTACTGGATGGAGCTAATTTTTCAGAGAAAGGGATCTTGGTTAATAGTCTAGTTGTACCAATACTGGGGCTTCCAAACATGTCCTGTGATAATTTCCTACCTTATGAGGCTTTGTTGTTTAAATGTTGTGTGACTTGTCTATGGAAACAAAGTTCATTGTGCATGTGCACAGGTATTGCACCATATGGTATTAAAACCCAGACCTATAACTAGTTGTGAATTTCTTGTAGATAAAGGACAGATAATTTGGGATTTTGGTAGCAGCTTTGCAGTTGCCTGACTGCATGTCGGTTGCTTCATCTCCGTGTCAGAGTGTTTCCATAGATAAAACCATCTTTTGGAAACAGGCATAGAGAATTATTCTGTGAGATTTATAGATGAAGTTATGGAAGCTTCAGTTCCATTAGACCACTTGGGTGTTTTACTGGGACTGTAGTCCAACAGGGAAGTAACAAACACCCTTCTAACAGAGGGAGAAAAGCTATATCTTATTGTGATTGTTTCCAGTTATTAATTGCATTTATCAATGCAGCTGAAGCGTGTTCGAGAAGCTGAGAAACAATGTAAACCTCTTCTGGAGAAGAACAAGTGCCTCACAAAGAGAAATGATGAACTCATGCAGTCATTACAACGCATGGAAGACAAACTCAAAGCAGTCACTAAAGAAAATATAGAAATGGTTGGTACTGAAGAGCAAAATGAGGATTACTGCATGATCTGTGTTTATTAGGTGTGCATGTATAGACATAATGTGTTCTATAGAGTATGTAGCACTATTGATAAGATGCAGCCATGCTTAGGTCCCTACAGAATTGCAGAGTGTTAGGGGTCAGAAGAGACCTTCAGAGATCATCAGGTTCAACCCTCTTGCCAAAGCAGGGTCACCTAGGGCAGGCTGCACAGGAATACGTCCAGGTGGGTTTTGAATGTCACCAGAGGAGACTCCACAACCTCTCTGGGCAACCTGCTCCAGTGTTCCATCACCCTCACCGTAAAGAAGTGTCTCCTCATTTTTGAGGTGGAATGTCCTGCGTTTTAGCTTGCACCCGTTGTTCCTTGCCCTGTTATTGGACCACGCCAAAAGGAGCCTGGCACCTTCATCTTGACACCCACCCCTCAGACAGTTACAGATATTGGTAAGATCCCCTCTCAGCCTTCTTTTCTCCAGATTAAACAGCCCCAGGTCTCTCAGTCTTTCTTCATAGCAGAGATGTTCAAGTCTCACAATCATCCTTGTAGATGTCTGTTGGAGACATCCTTGGAGATGTCTCTCCAGTACATCCCTCTTTCTAATTGGAGAGCCCAAAAGTGGACACAGTATTCCAGGTGTGGTCTCACCAGGGCAGAGTAGAGGGGGAGGCAAACTTCCCTAGACCTGCTGGATGCAATTTTCTTCATGTGCTCCAGGATGCCATTGGCCTTCTTGGCCACAAGGCTACGTTGCTGTCCCGTGGATAACTTGCTGTAAGTCTATAGAGTAGACTTAGATACTGCAGTATTGTGTATGATGCATACCTGTGCAATATGTTCCTCTGCTGCCTGTGTTTGTGTGCTACGTCTCTGGCTCACTGCAGACACTGTCCTCATCTCAGACTGGCTGCTCTGCTGTGGGAGCAGCTTTCTTACTGATTAGGACAAGATGGTCAGATTCACTTTCTTGTCTTACAGGGAAAAGGCTTTAGTGGTACAGGGTTAATCCATTTAAAGACTGCAGTTCAGCCATGCCCTGAAGACAGATAAACTTACTGCAGGTGTCATGGGTCAGAATTCTTCTCTCTCAGCTGTGGGAGTTCAGATCACAGCCCTTTGGCTTTTCCCATAGCAAAGAGAAGGAACTTGTGAGTCTGCCTGCGTTAGACATCAGGGACAGTACCACTGGTGTGAATATATCATCACACAGCACATATGTTCTAGCTTAGCTTCTTAGAGCTCTGCTCTTTTCACTGTAAATGCCTAAATCATGGCAGTTAGCAAGCTGTGGGTGGCTAGGGTAGTTCTGATGGGTTCTAGCCATCTCTTCTCCCTGCCAGGAGCAGGCAGGATATGGACTTCTATTTAAAGTAGATCTAGTAGCACATATTTTAATTTTCCTGCTCTTCGGACTGTCTTTCACATGGGTAAAGCATGTCACACTGAATATGGCTGTGTGATGGATATCAGTAAGCACATAGGATCATATGAGTAGATGCTGTTTACATACTCACTGGGGAGATAGGGAGTTGCACTGTATTTACCACATATTGTGGCACCTTGATGCATGGCAAAGGAAAAGCTATGGTCTATGACTTCTAAGAGCTCCTGTAGAGCCTGTACTGCCACACAGAATGTAAATAAAGTTTTGTTCTAGTTGACAAACTCAGCCTTCCTGTGCTGCTTTGTTGGTAAGAAGTGCAGATGGGTATTAATAGAGTTATGTAAGTAGTGTAGCTAAGGCATATTTAAAGGGCTGTAAACTTCAAACAAAATATAATGTCTAAGTTTTAACTGAAGGGATGTCTTTTTGTCTTTTAATTGATGGATCTTAATTTATCTGTTCCTTCTTCTTACTACAGAGAGAAAAAATGACATCACATCCTCCTCTAAAGAAATTAAGATCTCTCAATGACCTGGATCAGGCTAATGAGGAACAAGAAACTGAATTCTTAAAACTTCAAGTCATAGAACAACAGAACATAATTGATGAGTTAACAAGGGTATGTCCAGAGCACAAGGAAATTAAGAATGATTCCTGTGTACAATATTTCTTCTCATAACTACATTTCTGAGGGTTAATACCTTGCTTTTAGTACCTGCATGTTTTTAGATGTAAATGTGCATGGATGCAGTTTAAGTGAATTTTTGGTGGGGCAACTTGAAAGTGCAACTCTTGTGTATGAATTATCCTTTAGAAATGAATGCAGAGCAAGAACTGCGGAGCTTGGGAAGATGCCTACATGGTCACAAGGCAGGGCTGTGCCAAGCCTCTTGTCATTATAACTAAGGCACCATTACAAAGTTTCCTTAATGAGAGGCAGACACACAGTGTGATACAGTATGCTGCTAGACAGTGGTTCTCTGGTTCTGTTGAGGGGAAGGAGAAGTAAACTCCAAAGAAACTCTTGTAAGATGTCATTGCTAGGTGTGATGAGCTCACACCACCATCATTTAGTGCCTTTGGGGCAGACAGCATCTCCTCTGCAGGGAGAACAGCCTCACATACGAAGCCCAAACCAGTCCCCTCCATCAGGCCCCCCAGTGATTTTAACAGGAGATCCATCAGTACCTCTTGTTTGACAGTCTGTGAGAGTAACTGCTTCACAAGGGGTGGGTTTTTTTATAGCTGTTCCTTCTTCCCTTGTTAAAGTGGTTTTCAGCTGACACCTATACAGATTTGGCTATGAATTCTCTCTGCCATTGGATTCCACTTGTTTGAATGTCCACAGAGTGGGTGGAAGCCAAATGTTTTATTTCTCTTGTAGATTTGGCCTTTTAGAGCTCCAAATGAGAAGAGTGAATAACATCTTAATCTTATTTTCCAGGACAGGGAGAAACTCATTCGTCGCAGAAAGCATAAAAGGAGCTCAAAGCCAATTAAGGTAAAAGGAAAAAATATTTTCAGCTTATAAAACTGCTAGTAGACCCTGTAGGAAGCCACACTTTGGCAATGTATTAAAGAAAGCTTTATGGATTATAAGAATCTGCTTTAGTGATCAGATTTATTAACCTTTGTTATTTTGGGAGAGCTTTTCAAGTCCACTTGAAAATTCAGTTAAGGATGTGGAGCTATTTCCAGCAAAATGGGGCTTTTCCTTCCCACTCTCTGAAATAGTAACAGCCTTCAATCTGATTTCTATAAATATTGGTCTCAAGGTCTAGTATTCTGAGATATATTTACATTTGCAGAGAACTTCCCATCCATCTGCTGCTATCTATTTTTCATGGCACATATGGGTTAAAACAAAATCCTTATGCATCTTTATTCTTCAGGCAGAAGTTTTTTCCCAAGAAATTGTCATTCTCTACTGCACACTTGCACAGGCCTTTGGCTGCCCCTTGCATTACTCTGAATTGGGTGAAGTCCAAAGCTGGCATAATTTACAAAAATTTGAGAGCTGAGTAGTCATAGTGGTGCAAGGAATTCCTTTATCAGATAGATGTGGAGACTAACTTCACAACAGCCATAACTCACCTCCAGAAAGAATACTGTATAGAAAACAGACCTTGGTTGCTCTTTGTCCTCCAAGGATACCCCTTAGTCCATCAGACATGTTCTGTCAAAGTAAGGCAACTCTTCTAAACACAAAGAATTTCAGACCAGTACATCCTAGAGGTATCTTCACATTGTTTCTCTATGGGTTTTGAAGCAACACACAACAGATGTAACAGGGAGACAGAGACTAAAAAGTATTTTCATCAGTCAACTTGATTTCTAAGACATAAATTATAACAGGGAAAAATAATGAACAAAAAAATAGAATATATTAAAAATATTATTGGCACCTTTGGTACGTGGTTTTTGTGTGATTTGAACTCCTGGTTTAGAAGGTTGTAACCTATCAGCAAAAGTGAAGAATGCTGCAAAGCAGAAGCGCACCTTAAATGCTTGACAATCCATTTGCAGAATTATTCATAAGCCAAATATTTAAATGCTCAAGTCTGTACCTGAAATCAAGCCTGCAGGGTCAAGCATCTGCACCTTCACAGGGTATGACTCAGTTTTCATTTTATTTACTTCAGTTACTGAGATTGGCGGTAGTGAGATGTCAGACACAACCAAACTGTGCAGTGTGAGTAGTCTCTTACAGCGTGTGCCAGTTATTCCAGGACTGCCACAGGAAAAGATGTGGAAATAGAAGTTTCTTCACACTAGTTCTGTATTGAAATAGCTTTCACTCACTCCAATAACAGTATCAGAGAGATACTAAAAGCCTCAGTAGCATCTGAGAGCCAAGAAGGAGGGTTCCCTGTTCTGTTTTTTCCCAGCTTGACACAACATTACCTCTGCACACCAGTCTGCATGTTGATACCTTCTGAACAGCTTTGGGGATAGCAAACAACACTTTTGCCTTCCTGTAAGGGCAAAGGCTTTTCATTTAGCATGGTGCTGCTCCTCTTGTATTTTCCAAGTTTTAGAGTGAGATGAATGCTTAGCTCAGGAAAATTAATCAGCATGCTTGTAGCCCACCAGTACAAGACCTGATCTGTGTTGTCTTCCCTTCTGGTTTGGTTGGTGATGGTAATTGCAGGGGCATTGCTTTTGTTTCATGTCTTGCCTTTTGCAAGTAACAATCAATAAGATTTTGAGCTCATTTACTTCACCATTCTCCTGCCCCACCCCAAAAATCACGTTACCTGTTTCCAAGGAGATTCAAAACCAACGTTTTTACTCCTTTAGAGACATGTGGTGGATACATTTTTTGGGTACGACGATGATTCCATGGACTCTGAAACATCCTCTGTAGCCTCATATAGAACAGATAGAACACCAGCAACCCCAGATGATGACCTGGATGAGGTAAGAGCTGACCCTTTCCATAGGCAAGGAGAGGTTTTCAAGAGACTTTCAAAACAAGAGGCCACATTCTCAGGAACACTAAGGCATTATAGTGTGTGTTGAGTTTTTCTGAACTTTGGCCTCAGTTTTGGTTGCTGATACACTGCAATGCTGAAAGGTTTTTTCAAAACACAGTCCATAAAGTCTATGGTTGTGACATCATTGCAATGTGAGATTATTTCCCCCCTCTTTCTTCAAGAAGAGAAACTTACCACATTTTGTTTAAAGACATATAAATGCTTTAAAAATTGGATGTTGTTATTACTTTGTATTACAGCTCATCAAAAAAAGCTGTTTGAGTCAAGACCTGTAAACCAACAGTTGTGCTTAACAAATCCCACTTGCACTTTCTGCCTTGGCAGTGCTCTGCCTGCTGGTGCTCAGGTATGTCCTTTCTTCTCCTGCAGAGTTTAGCGGCGGAAGAGTCCGAGCTGCGGTTTCGACAACTGACCAAGGAGTACCAGGCCCTGCAGAGAGCGTATGCACTGCTGCAGGAGCAGACAGGAGGCATCATAGATGCTGAAAGAGAAGCTAAGGTCAGTAGTTGTTTGAGAGTAAAAGTATTTCATTGCTGTTCGGACATGCAACCCCCTGTCAGTAACACAGAAGGGGATGGAGTTCATACAACAACCATACTAAGAGAGACCTCCATTCGCTACTTAGCTGAGGACATTGAAGAGTGTGACAATTAAGAATGGAGACAATCACTCAGTTTACAAAGGGCTGGCCTCCACCTGAGCTGAGCACTGCAGTTAGGCAGGCATGCCAAAGCAGGCAGTTTGGCACATGACCAGAAGGGTTTTCTCCTCTTTGGCCCAGGTGTGAAGGGGCTGGGGTTTAAAGGTAAATGGAAGTCTGTGAGTTTTCACAAGAGCAGGCACTGCACCAACTTTAGGAATACTCACCTGAATGTTTCTAACAGAGAAATGCAAATTGTATTCAAATTTGTTTGTGATGCAGACTACAGGAAACTTTCCCTAGCTAAAAATTTTGTCCCTTTGTTAAAATGACAGAACCATTCAGGCTGGAAGGGGCCTCAGACCCAAAGTGCTATTCAAAGTAGTGTCAGCTGTGACATCTCGCAAACATGTTTGCAGACTCAACTCTTGCAGACCACTCTGAGCAGATGCAATTGCCTCTTTCCAGTGGTTTTCCGTACACTGACCTTTTCTTCAGTTCAGGAACTACCCCTAATAGGGTCTTTGAGCAAAGACTTTCACCCTGAATTCCTGGGTTTGTGTTTCACTAATACAATACACAGATAGACTTGGATGTGGAATTGGGTCTTATCTACCACCATCTTCCCTTGTGTCATCTGTGTGCTAGTCTGAGGGGTGGCACAAGACCTAACTGAACCAGAATCTTTGTAACTGTTGCTCACTCAGTGAAAGCAATAAGTCCACAGCATAAATACCCAGACTCTGATGTGTTTGGTTTTCTTTTAACACCAACCACATTGCTGGCTTTATTACTGTTTAATGCTGTGCACAACTTCAACAGGCTCAGGAGCAGCTCCAAGCTGAAGTGCAGAGATATAAAGCCAAAATAGAAGATCTGGAG
Source organism: Eubucco bourcierii (assembly GCA_013396675.1). NCBI lineage: Eukaryota > Metazoa > Chordata > Aves > Piciformes > Ramphastidae > Eubucco > Eubucco bourcierii. Next base: position 24,644 of record VWZE01015924.1, read on the forward strand.
AAAACTTTGGCACAGAAAGGGCAGGTAAGAACTTTTTGTGTATTTTCTTTTCTGATTTGAGATCTTACTGGCTCTGCTTAGGAAACATCTGGTACAATTTCATTGTAGACTTCAATGCGATGTAATGTTGCTGTTCAGTCAACAGACAGGCTTAGTGAGTTCGGAAGCCATACAACAGCTCGGTAGAGTAATGTGTTGTTACTCTGTGATCAACAGTTCATTCCTGTAGGATTTTTAAGTTTTCAATAACTGCTTAACTTCATGGAGTTGGATAATTGTAATAGTATTGCCTCATCCAACAGGACTCACACTGGGTGGAAGACAAACAGCTTTTCATTAAGAGGAACCAAGAGCTTTTAGACAAGGTATGTTCCCAAGTTTTGTGTGTTCACTCTCAAAGGTCATCTGGATCTAGTATAAGGATAGAACAGCACAGGTTAATATGAACAGGATGGTATTTGGAAAGGTGAGCACTCTCCAGCTCTGCTTAGGTACTGTTGTTACCAGCAGTTGCTGATGCACCTGTTCTGCTGGTGAGTTCCAGCCTGAGAGCTGAAAGCTCTGCTTGTCCTTTTGGCTCCAAGGTGCAACCCTTTGCGTTCCAGTAGTATTGTGTCGAGGGGTCTGCAACTGCTACTGCACTGGCAGAGGCATTGTGAAGACATCATCCCTGGAAGTGTTTTAAGACCAAACTGGATGAGGCTTCGAGCACCCTGGTCTAGGGGAAGGTGTCCCTGTCCATGGCAGGGGAGTTGGAGCTAAATGATTCTTAAGGTCCCTTCTGACTCAAGCCATTCAATGATTCTGTGATCACTAGAGTTTGGATTTTGCACCACCAGTGCTACCTCAGCTATTGCTTCCCAAATATTTAATGTTTCTTGTAACAACCACACCAATGCTGAATGTACATCTTTCCATTAGATAGAGAAACTGGATGCAGAAAACAACCGTCTGCAACAGGAGCTGCAGGATGCCCGAGACCAGAATGAGCTGCTGGAGTTCCGCAACCTTGAACTGGAGGTGATGGTTGAGTTCTCTTCAACAGAGCTGGTAGCAGATTAAAATAGTGCACTTGCACTGGACTCCAACTTTAATCAAGTATATACACAAGCACTTTGGTGATAATAGACTAACAAATCAGGACCAGTATTTTTTTGTTGTGGACTGAAGTTTGTCAGCTCCAACATAAGAAAACAGTAAGCTCCATACTGGAGCTCAGAGGTTCCCCTCTCTGAGATAAGTGTCCAGTGTATATAGATCAGCTTGACTGATTGATGTCAGGGTGGCTATTAATTACCACACCTCTGGATATGGTTTTTCTATTATTTTGGAGCAGTCTTATCTCCTGTCAAATAATTAGCTTGAGTTTAGGTTCCTATCCCGATTGACATGCTGTTTTCCAGACTAGGTTTAAATGTTTGTTTCTTTGGCTTGTGAAATGAAGAGCTGAGCTTTGCAAAGCATGATATAAACAGTAGCTATGGCATTTAGTGAGTTTATTGTAATGTTCTCTGGCATCTTTTCAATTTATTTTCAGGAAAGAGAGAGACGGTCCCCACCATTTAATCTCCAGATTCACCCGTTCTCAGATGGTGTGAGTGCTCTACAGATCTACTGCATGAAGGAAGGGGTTAAGGTAGGTCAGTTTTATAAGGCAGCATTTCCATAGGAATGCTGGATGTGGCCCATATAACCCATTGCATTTATCTCTGCTTATAACTCCACTAAACTTTTAAGCACCTAATCTCAGTCTAATTTAAGAGGGTGTGATAACTGCCACAGTTGAATTGGACTCTTAATTTTCACCACAATGATAAAACCTGACTCAAAGGCAACTGAAATCAGTATGTGATGCATTTCTGTGGTGTAAAACAAAATGGTTGTTTTTCAGAATGGTTCATAGGGGAATGAATATTGCAGCTGTGATAAAATGTGCATGCCTTGCCTTTACCACCTTTTCTCTTTGCAGGATGTCAGCATCCCAGACCTCATAAAGCAGTTAGACATCCTTGGTGATAATGGGGTAAGTTAAAATGGGAGATATTTTCTTTTTACAGGCTATATTTTGTGCAGTAGCATAAAGTGAAATTGATAATTATAACGATTAAGATCCTTGTTAAATGATGTAATAACAGAACAATTCGTATAAGGAGCATTTTATTTCCATAAGTTAAGGATTCGTAAGATTTCAATAACCAGAGAAACCAGTAATGAAGTAGCAGCTTTAACATCTGCTTTAGCAGACTGGGAAGGATGTCTAAAGGCCACTGATATTTGGAACTGGGCCTGACTGCACTCCAGTCATTCAAGGAAGCGTGTGAATTAGTTTGGCAGCTTGAGCTAACCACACCTTCATCAGGACTAGAATTCTGCTAACAGTTTCATCAACAGGCAAGAATTAGCTGACCTCTGTGGTTTTCTAAGTAGGCATTTCTCCCCATTTTAGTCATCTGTATAAAACAGATCATCCTTTATCTCTGACCAACATCAGATATGTTTTAGGAAAGTGTATAAAAAATAAAAGTGAAGCATCAGGATTGTCTGTTCATGTGCTGGTCTAATTCAGCATTATTTTTACAAAAACTTTTATGGAAATTCAGCTTCCTAAAGCTAACATGAAGACAGACAAATGGATCTAGCTTTAGTTTAGATCCAATGGGATGAAAACAGAGAGTTAGTCCATATCATGTAATGTTCCTTTTAATATGTTAATAGACTGCTAGGCATTTCAATGGGAAGAAGTTACCCAGTACTACAGGGATCTGTCAGCCTGTCTCTAGCCTGGGTTGTCTTTATTCATGCAGAAAAATGCTGACAATTTCCTCCTTCCCTCTCTCCATAGAATTTAAGAAATGAAGAACAAGTGGCCATAATTCAGGCTTCCACTGTATTGTCGTTGGCAGAAAAGGTAAACTGTGTGCTTGTTTTTCTTATATGTTATCTGAGGCCTCATCTAACACTGGAAATGTTCTACTTTGTTGTTGTCCATGTTGTCAAACTTTCTAGTGGAGGAGGTGACTGCTCATGTAAACTGTGCCAGTGCAGCCCCAAACACCTTCCTAAAGCAGAAAAAAATAATAATAATTAAAAAAATTAAAATAAAAATCAAACTCATCTGGACCAAACTGTGAAGTCAGAGCAACTGCAAATAAAAAAAAAACAAAAAAACCCAAACAAACAAAAAACAAACAAACAAACAAAAAAAAACCCAACCCCCAAAAAATATTTAAAAAAAAAAAAATATATATATATGAAGCTTGCAATTGTATGGGGAAGGAAAAAGCTTTCAGACATTTAAGCCATACATAGTTACAGTATGGGATTTCTAGTCCTGAGATTTCTGGAGCTGCTTCTTCTGAATGCAAAATTTCCTCTGGAATTATGTGCCTCAGTTGCTTGTTTGGAAATTAAAAGTGTGAAAGTTGGTTAAGATTGCTTTCTGTGGCTCAAATCCAGCACACAGTTTTGTCAGCATGGCAACTTCCAAGGAACAATTCCTCCTCTGCAAAGAGAATTGCCATTTCTACTCAAATAATTGCCATTGCTACTCAGCTAAGCCATTTTGGAATGTTAGAGCTCCATCATGGGTGTTTGTCCATGAGCTGGATTAATTTCCTTTCCCATTTCAATCCAAGTGTGCTTTTCCATCTTCCAGTGATTTGGTAATGACAACCCTGTTTCTTCTCTGTCAAGTGCTACCTACAGACATTGCAACTGCCCCTGTCACAGGACAATAGCTTCTATTGGGCCCAAAACTAGCAACAGGTTGCTAAAACCAGACTAACAAGATGCTGTAGATGTCCCACTTGCCATGTGCCTACAAAATACAGCAGGTTACAGCTCTCACTCTCTTCCCTCCAGTGGATCCAGCAGATTGAGGGAGCTGAAGCTGCTCTGCATCAGAAGATGATGGAACTGGAAAGTGATATGGTAAGCAAACCTTGCTTAATACACATTTTAGGGACAAGGTACCGAGCACATCACATTTACTTGGTGTGCAGAAAGATAAGTGAAAAGGTGTTTTGGCAGACAAAGTATGCAGACTTCCTCTGGTTATTGGTGAAGATGTAAAATTGTTACTGCTCTGGTTCAGATGCTACAGCAGAATAGCACAGGAAAGATGAAGGTTGAAAACTTCCCCTGCCCGTCCATCAGGATGACTATTTATTACTAAATACAGAGCTCAAAGGTTGCTTGATGATCTTCAGGGATGGGAATGACTTCACTCTTTTTGTCACCTAAAGTTTGCGCTCTGAACATCAGCAGTTGTATCACATTTTATTCAACACCAATAGTGTGAAACTAATGAATTAATCACCCTGTTCTTTATCATTGTATTTTAAGCCCACACCATCCTAAAAGCAAAATATTCCCAGCTGAACTGAAGTTGCTGTAACAGCAGTAAAGTTAGTCACTTTAGTCTTGGCCTAGTTAATGGAAATAACCTACATGATGAACAAACACAAGTGCAGGAGCTGGATAGCTATAGTGGTTTACATTCTGTTGCTGTGGTGTGTCTTGTACTTGAGTCAATTCAGCTTCAGCTAGCCCAAGAAGTTGGAAGTACAGCAGCTTCCCCCAGGAAATGTGAATATGGCTAGCTCCTGTCTAGTTTATAGCATTTTCATGCCTCTTCCAAAATAAAAGAAAGCACGAAAGGAGTTATCCATGATTCCAGAGGAGGTATCCTCAGAAAGATCACAGTAACTCCTAAATTACACTAGTGAAATTTCAAGTGATATCACTGAAGTCACAAAGAGGTGGTGGATTTAGTTCCACGTGGATACATGTGTTATCATACAAAAGCAACCCACAGCTCTTCTTTCTTCCTTCTATTCTAGCCGAGTCAGATATTAGTAAGTCTGTAGTGTCCGATGAGGACCAGCTTCCTAGTCCCGAGGCAGACATGCAGACTTGATTTAATAGAACTTCCCAAAGTATTCCAAGTAACTAATGAGTTTTTCTGTCCAAATGATCCTTCGTTGTAGGAGCAATTTTGCAAAATAAAAGGTTATTTGGAGGAAGAATTAGACTACAGGAAGCAAGCTCTTGACCAAGCATACATGGTATGTAAAAAGGAAATTCTACAGCACGTATTGGCCAGTGTTATGATGTGACACAGACTCCTGTTGGATCAGGAAGAGAGGGTTTGGCCTTTTTTTTTAGCATCTTTTTATTATTCCTTTTTTCACATTGCACTACCATGCAGTCTACACAGTTTCAACATGACAGCCAACTTTTCCTGTCACAAAAGGGTAAACTTGAAGGTGGGAACTCTTTTGTCAGTTAAAGGCAGATACTGCTCATTAATGTTGGCTTGTCCAGTGGGAGCCAGTGTAACCATCTGGAATTCAGATCTGGAATCTTGGCCATTTTGCATGTCATAGCAAGAGGACAATATGCCATGAGAAGCAAAAGTTCCTGCTCTAAATGCTGCTCTGACAAGCTCTGATGCATGGGTCTGATAACTGGCTGTGCAAGTTCAGCACCTTTGGAGTGCTTATTGATTAGAAGAATTAAAAGCAAGGTGGTCTGACAGTGACCTGCAATCTTTCCTCTCTTATTTTTAGCACATCAGAATTGGTGAAATATTCACCTTTACACTTACAAAATAAACACAAAAATTCCATCCAACTGCTTTAATGAAAAAAAAAAAAAAAAAAAAGGGCAAAGTGAGGGATTTCAGTGAAAATGAATATTACAGTATTTTTAAATGGAACTTCCTCTCCTTTTCAAAACACTGAACCATTTTATAAGTCCAGTTTTTCACATTCTCACACACTTGAGCACAGGGACCACTTCTCGTGCAGGTGCCTAAATCTGTCACCAACCCTTCAGTTCCCACTTGTTTTAAATAATATTTCATCTCTAACTGGCTTTTGGTATTGCATCAACCAGAGGATCCAGGAGCTTGAAGCCACCTTGTACAATGCTTTGCAGCAAGAAACGGTGATAAAGTTTGGGGAGCTACTCACTGAAAAACAGCAGGAAGAGCTAAGGACAGCAGTGGAAAAGCTAAGACGTCAGATGCTGAGGAAAAGCAGAGAATATGACTGCCAGATACTTCAGGAAAGGATGGAGCTGCTCCAACAGGCTCATCAGGTAAGAAAAAGAAATTAAGTACATGTGTATCATCTCTGCTGTATAAGAACATAGGCTGAGATCAAATTTAGACAAGCTCCCTCCATCTCATGAGGGAGCCTGTTTTATACTTTGTCTTTACTGTGTACATGAACTACATCTGACATGAGCTCATGGAGGATTGTTTTGGCATACTTTGAGGCCCAAAATTCCAAGTGAATGGTCTTGCCCAGAATTCTGTCCACGTAAGTCTGCCTTTGCAATAAAAACTGTCACCCCTAGTTACTTGCCTGGGCACAAGAGGAGCTGTCTGGTTACTTCTGAAGACTATACCTTGTTTATAAGCTACACCTGGCCTGCTTATGACAGAATCAGGGGCCTACAGGAAGGCTAGGGAGGGATTATTTACAAGGTCTTGCAATGACAGGACAAGGGGCAATGGGTTTAAACTGGCAGAGGGGAGATTTAGACTGGATGTCAGGAGGAAGTTCTTTACAGTGAGGGTGGTGAGGCACTGGAACAGGTTGCCCAGGGAGGTTGTGGCTGCTCCCTCCCTGGAGGTGTTCAAGGCCAGGTTGGAAAAGGCCTTGAGTAACCTGTTCTAGCGGGAGGTGTCCCTGCCTATGGCAGGGGGTTGGAACTAGATGATCTTTGAGGTCCCTTCCAACCCTACCATTCTATGATTCTATGAATCAGCATTGTTATAGTATTGTGTACTTTTATAATTTCAGACCTAATAACAACACCACTTTAATCCTCTTTCAACATACCAAATTAAGAGAAATCTTAATGAATCATGAGGTAATTATAAAGAGTATGACCTTACACTTCCTGTCTATTTAACATAGGCTTAACATAAAATAGACAATGTGAAACTGATCCACTTTTGACTTTTGTTTCCTGCATTTGAGGATGCAGTCAGATATATGCAGTAACATATTTTGAGCAGTTGTGCACATGGTAAAGTCGTGGTTGAGCAGGATTAGTAAAGTCATGGTACTACACAAGATGACCCCTGCAAAAGAAATGGATTTGTTAATTTCTAGGCTTTTGAACACTCGGAACATTGTTACTTGTTCAGCAATGGGAATGTACTGAGAATTTAGTTTGGTTGCTTTCTTCTTTGATTTCCAGAGGATACGAGATCTAGAAGACAAAACTGACATCCAAAAGAGACAAATTAAGGATTTGGAAGAAAAGGTTGGTTCTCTTACACTTCTGAAGTATGCTGGTCAATTTTTTTGAAAGTAATGATCTAGTTCTCTTCATGACTTTTATTTAGCCGAATCAACTGGGAGCTTCTGCTGGTGTTCTGCTATGCTTTCTTTTCAATTTGTGTTTCAGGATATACAGATTTAATCTTAGAGTCCCCTCCACAACATTCCATTTTAAGAAATAAATGCTCAAGATTTTGAATTCTAGTGACTGATACTCTACCAAATGATGAAGCCTTTACTTGGCTGATAAATGCTGCTGGTAGACAGGCAGTACTTCCACTAAAGGCAGGGTGAGGCTAGCAAGCAGGAAGGACTGAATGAAACTGAGTGAAGATTTGAAGATTGTCCTTATCTGGCAGGACTAGCAGGTTCTGACACTGTCTTCTTTAAGGAAGCTTGTAATTGACTGTGCAATATGAATATGGTACCTGAATCTTGCTCTTACACTGAACTGGTAAAGAACTATACATACACAATCTTTATATGTACATACACACACACACTGTCTCCAGCAGTATGCACTGTATTTTCATTGTGAACAAGGCCAACTCCATAACATGGAGTTTTGCTCCTTCTAGATAGGTGAGGTGAGACTGTTGAAAAAAAAAAAAATTACAGTGGCTGCTGCCAGTAGTGTCTTCTCTAGATATGCCAGACTGGTGCAAGGTGCATCTCCAGTGCCTGTGTACTTAGATTAGTAAAGCTAATGTCCATGTGTTGGCTATAATATGAAATACTGGCTGCGTCAGTGCGGTGAAAGAGCAGTGCTAGCAAATCATTTATCTGTGTTCTTGCAGTGGACATAATGCAAAACTTGATGCACATCATTATTCCTGCTTTTCTGCCAGTGTTTTTGTGATACAAGGACTCAGTCATAATCTGTGATCAAACTGAAACAAACAAAGGAAAACTTACACCATGGCTGGATGAGACCTTGAATTTTTAAGTGTTAATGTTCAAAAGAGCTTTCAGCTTTCCAAAATTCACATCTCAGAAGGCAACATGTTCATGATTAAAATGAGACATCCAAAATGATTTGATTATTGAACACTTAATGGTTAGGGTTTGATATTGTGTGTGTGTGTATATATATATATTTTTTTTTCCCAAGCTATTTCTAGCATGGATTGCAGGCACCATTTAAAAATGCACTTAAAAGTGCTACCCATGCTATTTTTATGTCCCATTTTGTGACCTCAGTCAACCCACAGTGGTTCATAATGACAGTTACACCTCAGGCTCTCAATATGGTGCCAATTGTAATCACCAAAATTATTTGGATCTGTTTTTTAAGCCTAGGAGGTGCAGAAGTAACTATGGGCATACAGTGTTTTCTGAACACATAGTTATTTTAACTGCCCTACAGAGTGCAAAAATAATCCAGATGCTTACAATGCCATGACCTTTAGTTTTTACACAATCTTCTTTTTCTTCTGCAGTTTCTCTTTCTATTCTTGTTCTTCTCTCTTGCCTTTATTCTTTGGCCTTGATGTCAATGTGCCTCTTGGAAAGGTAAGATTATTTTATTTCTTTCCTCAAAGCTAGCACTTCTTGCACAGAGCTGAGGATCACATCCTTATGTGTTCTTGTGTATGTCTGGAGTCAGAAAATTCAGCATGTTGTCAGTCTGTAGTAGCTCACAATGGAGGGTCCTCACACTACTGAGCTGCCACAAGAAGCTGCAGTCAGACCAACACCATCCAACAGACTTGCAAGTGAACTGCCAAAGCCTGCTGCTGATACTAAACTATTCAGAATTGTAAAAATAAAAGCTAATAAGAATTTCATAGTATCAAACAGCTGAGAGAATTGCAGGTGAAAATTACCATTGGCAAATTTCTCTGATATGAGGACAGACCCATGGCTCTTTGTCTCTTGGCTCTGGCTTGAGCTGTCAGTTGAGTAAATTCTTCTGCCTTCACATGAAGCAAGGTAGAGAATACAGCTATGTGTGAAAGATGTTTGGCCATGCCCTTCCACTGTTTCTGTTGATGCAGTCTTTGTTTCCAGGTGCAATTCAAAGTATTGTAACTAAACACATGGGTCCTTTGATGGGTTTTCCTTTTCCCTCTAAGGGAATCACAGGTGGTGCTTTCTGGTTTCCTCCTTTCCCAGGGCAAGCACAGCACTCGCTGCTGTACTTTGCAGATAAGGAGGGACAAGCATGAGTGAAACCATGTGGAGCAATATAGAGCATGCAGACCAGAAGCTCTCTAATTCTTGTTTATGTGGCATTTTTCCTATCTCCATATTTTCTGTTCATTCACTTATTTGTGAACACATCAGGCAGCCTGGTATTTTCTTGCCATGTACACTTCAATGCTGAAAGAACAAAACGGAGCTATTCCTTTTTCTCCCTGGTTTCAAATCTGAGTGCCACAGTTCTTTTCCACAGAGAGTGAAGGCTTCCTCAGAGCAGTTTGTGTTTTCCTCATTGCTGTGTTAGCCAGAGTAGCCATAGCACCTACTCTCACGTCTCCTGTCACTGGTGAAATTTAGGCAACTTTGGTTCAAGAGTTATTGAGACTAGTGCATAAATATTTATGCCTGCAGGGACTTTTATGGACCAGAGGGTTGTACTTTGTAGGGCTAAATGGACAGGCTTGGCAAAATACCCAGAATTTTCATAAATGCCTGTCATATGGACAAACAGAAAGAGTTCAGCACTTAAAACTGTAAGAACAGACCTTTTCAACTTCTGATTTACAGAACCTACAGCTTGTCAGCTGGGATAGGTAGGCAGAGGAAATTGTCACTTACCTGATACAGATGTTGTTCTTTTCTTTCTTTGTTTTCAGAGTGCCCGACCACACAGATATATCCTTATAAAGGCAAATGCTTCCACCCCCCTCAATGAAGAGAACATTGTTTACACCTATTTAAAAAAGTATAAAAATGAACAACCTGTAGCCAAGACTGCAACCACCTTGTACTTTAAAGCCATCACTCAAGATTTGTTACTTGACAGTTCCTGTCTAAAGCTATGATATATGCTGCATCTAATGAAATTCTATATGTTGAAATTACAAAAGAGGAAGGAAAATAACCTGTGAATCTATGTCACTTAGGAAGAACTTAAAGGGAAGGAACCACTTTCAGCTGATCAAGTCAGTGTGTCTTGGGCATGGAACCAAAGTTACAACAGAAAAATCTATCCCTGCTGTGCAGGGCACTCGTTTAAATGTGACTCTGTCGTCCCGCGAATGGATCAGAAGTTAACAGGACAGAGCAGGAGAAACATGAGCCGTGGAGAGATGCTGACAACAAAGCATTGGGTTTGAACTGTCTGGCTGTCTCACTGCAGGGACTCCTCTTCTCCCTCTTTGGTTTGAACCTCAGGAACAAATGACAGCTGCAATGTGGGGAGAAGAAAGAAAAATGGTGTTCTGTTTCATTGCAAGATAGGCAGGACAGGGCACCACGTTTTGGTGCTTGAGATAATAACAAAGCATCACCCTACTCGGCAAAGGAAGGGAAGAAGAGGGTGTCTGACCTAAGGAGGATCTCTGACAGAGTTGTAGCCTTATCTCTCTTCACCCTCCCTCCACAAAGAACAGCCTGTCTACTGTCAGATGCTTTTCATACTCTTTCAAGACTGCCATTGAGATAATAATGACTACACTTGGGTTTACTATTTGAATAATACGCTGAGGATAACTGGATTGGACCTACAGAGTAGCTTCTGAAGAGGAAAGGAAATATGTCAGAGGACAGAGGGGAGAAACCCTCTTGTCCTTGTGGCATGATCCAGAAAGCATCAGCTTCCAACTGTTTTGTCCCAGCCTGGGAGAAATGTTTTGGTCTGGCTTGTCAAACTAACTTTGTTGGCTGGCTTCCCAATCAATGACACCTAAACCAAAAATGGGGAAAAGCTGTGTGAACACATCCTTGTTAGAAGTAAGAAGTATGGCTAGTCTGTGTAGATTTCTCCACAGTTAGGAATAACTAGAAATAGTTTGCATTTCAGAGCATCCCTTGCCTCTCCTGTCACAAAGCCTTGGAACCTAGTCCTGGTGCCTCCCTGAGGTGTCAGAGATCCATGACCCCTCTGCCCCCCACAGTCAGTAAGAAATGAACCCTGAGGAGTGTCACACCTGCAGCAAACACTGCAAAAGTCCAGTGCCTGCTGGGGTGGGTGCAATTGCATCCCTCTTCCCTTCCTCACCAAGGTGCTGTATGAGCTGTTCGTGGCTGTGCTTCTCTGTGCCTGCTTTCATTTCCCTGCAATTGAAGTCGTGCCTGTTCAGACTTCAGGTTCCTGTGGCAAGGCTCCTCACCTGAGCTGTGTCTTCCATGATGGAGCCTTAATTTTAACTGGGAGAAATGGATGTCTGTATTACAAATCCAGAAAGCTAAGGGCCAGAATGCAGCCTGTGCATTACTTAAACCTTCAAAACAGGGCTCACATGTACCAACGTCTTACGCACACAGACTCTGCCCATCAGAAGCTTTAAAAGTGCTTTACAAAGAGTCTTTCCTTTGCTTTTTTATTTTAACAGATGAATCAACTGAGGCACAAAGCAGTGAAGTAACTTGCTGCAGCAACTCTGCAGGTCAAAAGCAGTTCCTTGGCCATAGCAAGGATGGAAGTTTCTCTAGTATCAAGGATTCCTCCCCCTCACAGATATGTTTTGACCAGAATAGCCTTTAACTGTCAATGCACATTCACCCAACTGGATTGTAGTGCCAGGATCCATTTCTTCACTAAGACTCCAAACACCCTTATTTCTTGCATGCTTTCAGATCGTCTTAGCCTTCCATCAAAGGTTAGAAGATATTAGCAAGTGATTTTTTTTTTCTACTTAAAATTAATTTAAATTACAGAATGACCACATCTTTAAGCAATCTGCTTCAGGCAAGAGGTTTACTGAATTCTGCACCAACTGTATGTTTGTAGGTTCATTCTGTTAAAACGAGACTTGTGGGCAGGTGTGGTAAATGAATACAGGTATGTTGCATGCTCTTTGTTCAAATTCTCTTCCCCCTGCAGCAGAATCTGTGGATGAGGCTGGCCCAAACCTACATGTACTTCCCAAGAGTGCTGATAGCAGCTCACCCCTGAAACACTGGAGTCAGGTGCTTTGAGAGTCCTGTGACACCATTAGATTACTAAGCAACTTTACAACATCTTGTTAGCTACAAAAAAAAGCATTTTCTTCTCTGGTTATTCTCTCTTGCCCCTCTCACTCCTCCTTCCCCTGTTGTAGCTCCAGTTCATTTCATACCACTTGGTTGCAGTGTCCTGCAAGTAAATTGGGACTGGATGCTGCTTTTGTAGCATGAAGGCCAGCAATTAAACCTTGTGGTCTTGCTGCAGAAGAGTGAGCAATACCTTTTTTCTGTGGTGGTGGAAGAATTTCCACCCCTCTTTCAGTTAACAGGAAAAAGGAGGACTAGAAACCAAGCAATCATAGGGAAGGTTCCTGGCACAGACAGAAATCAGAAGACACCTGGCTGATCTTGTGACAGGCTTTATTGCTGAGGCCCCCAGAACTGTGCTGCACAGTTCTGAATTAATTTCTCCTTATCTTCTAATTGCCCTTCCCTTACTTCTCTGCACATATACACCCGCAGGTGCTCCGTGTCCAAGGGCTGGGGGTAGTAGACAGTCCACATCTTATCTTGGTCTGCAAACCTAAAAGATGGTGGTGTTCCCTCAGAGAGCTGAACGACAGCTGCTTTGCTCTCCTTGCAGCCTAATGCAAGCCATGCCTAAAACACACTTGCTGATAGGAGTAATATAAACATCCTGCTGTCAGCTAGATCCAAATGAGTTTGACCTTTGTGTGTATATATATATACATGTACCCATATAATAACGTATGTATATGTACATATATATACATATATATGCATATCTCTATTCCCTATTGTATATAGTAAATTGTTGCTATAGCTTATGAAAGTATAATTCCAATCTAGGTATGGGGAACTGAATCTCGACTTGTTTAGCTGCCACAACTGGCTCACTCCTCGCGGTTTAGTTTTACATTTCATGGGGAACTAGTATTTGGGTCTGGGTTTTTTTGAGGTCTGCCCCTTTCTCTGTCCCAAAGCTGTTTGTCTAGGGCTTCCTGCTGTTCCCCACGTCCACTGAATCAGCATATTTCAAATCCTCCCTCAAATTAGTCACTGGAGCCAACCTCCCCTCTTCAAAACCACCCAGCAAATAAAAATCAATTTATGGCAGCCTTTGAGGGCAGCAGATAGAGCCTCGGGTTCCTCCATCTGTCCGCCCTAGGCTGCAGCAGGGGTGCCAGCATTTCCAGCTCTCTACCCTCAGAGCCACATCATGTCAGCTTGATCAGAGTCTGACTTGATGATGGGTTGTTTTTTCCACTGACCATGTCAGGAGTTTCTGAAGACTATTCTTTGAAGCACTTCAGATGAGGGCCTAGTTAAGTGAGATGCATTTAGGCAGCTGGGCTTGCAGAAAGAAACAGGGCTTCTTTCAGTATCATTGCCTGGCTCGCAGCTCCAGCCTCTCTTGTTGACGTGTCTGGAGGATCATGGAAGCTTTTTTGTACATGTATTTAATTTTCCAGCTCCCTGCCCTCATCTCAGTGGGAAACCTTCTGTGAACCCCCAAAGCTTTCTGTTCCATGGCTTCCCACAAAGACTGAACAGGCCAGGCCCTCCTGCTCACCAGGGCAAGGTTCAGTAAACAGCCACACAGCTGCTGGTGATTCAAAGGGTTTTCCTTTTCCCTGCCCTCCCTCACATCAGCACCTCTGTGTGTTTTTATACCTGCTTTTTGTTCCCAGTTTTCTGATGTCTGTTCCAGAACAGAATTGTAAATGACTTGGCAGAACGACCCTTTGATAAACACTGGACATGTGTCTGTACTATATGTATTCATGTGTAGAAGAGAATCCTTATTGTATGTAAAGTTTTATGAATGGTTATTTTTTAATTTATGTATTTAATATAGGATTCAATGACCTCTGGTGTTTTAGTTTGTATAAAAAAAAATAAAACAGCAGCATTTTTAAAAAACGGTATCTCACTTTACATTCACAGAGATGCTTAATGTCTGTCTGTGATCTTTTGGAAGGAACCACGCTAAAGCTGATCACCGGAGACGCCTGCTCTGTCCCTGACCCGCTGGTACCTAGGGGAGACAGAGGCGAGGCTGCGCCCGAACAGCAGGGGTGGAACATGAACCCTCGGTGCAGATCCCGGAGCGGTAGGATGATGAGGGCAGGCAGGCGGCTTCCCCAGCACTGGCCCAAGTGAGTTTATGGGGTTATGCTAGCCCTCTGCAAAACAAACCAAAACGAAACAACAGGAAAAGCAAGCTTCTGTCTTTTCGGTCAACGGGGGAACTACTGTGTGTGTGTGGGCATCCCCGTTAGCTTCTTGCCCCAGTATGAAACAAAAGGCTTTGGGCTCTCTCTCGTTATCTAGAGCCTTCCAAAGCTGCTCGGCGCTGGCTGGAGCCTTTGTGTGTTCCTCCCTGTGAGACATAGGCCAGGATCAGGCTCCGCCGGATCTTCGCCGCGGATAGGCGACAGCGGCACGGCTACAAGCTGCGTCCTCACTGCGCGGCCGGGGCGGCGAGCTGCTGCTTGCCGCGCTCCACTCAGCCGCCAGAGGGCGTCACTGCCGCCCGTCGCGGCAGGGCGCCGCCCCGGTGTGGCCCGCCCGGTGTGGCCCGCCCGGTGTGGCCCGCCCGGTGTGGCCTGCCCGGTGTGGCCTGGTGTTGTTGCCCACAGCCTCGCAGCAGCACCTGGGCAGGCGTCAGTGCTGCGCGACCCTGCGGGCAGGGCGTTAGCAACTCGGCGCTGCCCGAACGCGTTGTGCCGAGCCCGCGGGCGTTACCGGCAGCAGTCTGCCAGCAGTGGGTGCAGGCTGCAGGGAAAGCTGAAGGAGCCCTTTCTGTAACCAGGACTAGGGAAACTTTGGGAACCACTTGATGTAAGCTCATCAAAGTGAGAAACACAAAGCAGTAACAGTGGTGATGGAAAACTCCGAATGTTGTTGCCAGACCAGGCCATCCCCAGGCGCTGGTGATAGTTTCCACCCTTGCTACCATTACCACATTTGTAATGTTTTGCGTTTTAAAGTCGTCACTCCCTCTGGAAACCACTCTGCTACCAGATTTGTGCCATTTCCCATCTTAAAATGAACTTGAGATTGTCACTAAAGTGGGGAATAAAACTCCACAGCCCTGGAGTTAGCATTAACGAGCAGTCATTAATTTCCGCGGGGGTGGTGCAGGTCTGAGTGCTGCACAGCAGCTGACATCCACGGCTGCCCCTCCTCATCACCCACAACTTTGTCCGTTGCTGGCTTCTCATTAAACCTCCAGCTTCTCTGAATTCACTGCGTGTGAGGTGTTTTGTTTTGGGCAGGGGTATTCCAGCTAGGAGCTGTGGACTCATTGATCTAATGAGGCTGGTTTAGCCTGGAACGGGTTTTGGAGCCAAACCCTCACTGTGCTATTTAGTAGCACTTTTTATTACATCCTTATCTAGGATGTTTCAACTCTCAAAGAACATCTGGATCAGAAGTCCCTTTCCTCGTTGTTCCAGTTTGTCCTCCAAAAGCACAGTATAACCCTGAGCTTTTTTAGTAACAAAATGGTCATACTGGCAACTATGACTTCTGTGTATGACAAAGAACAAAGCTGCTGCTGGGGAGTCTCCTGCAATCACTGAGAGAAGCCAAGACACCCAGGCAGCTGCACAAAACTGTTGAAAATCTGCCCAGGTCTGTCAGGATAAAAGATTAATGACTCTGAACTTCAGGCTCCTTTTCTGGATTTATGAATTCTTACTGAAAAGGTTTAGATTGGCGACTTTTCACTCAAAATGTACTGAGCTGCTATCTGTTGCTACCTGCAAGGCTCAGGAAACTGACCTTCTCTTGGAGCCTTCTCCAGGAGAACAGACTGAGCTTGTCCCACTTCTGCTGAGGTTTTCATTTTCACAAAGAATCTTCATGATGGGAATTGGGGCAGCTGTGAACAGCACTGCTTTTATTGCATTTGTTGTCAGAGAGACAAAATATTATGCAGCCCTACTTGGGAAACCCATATCCCAGAAGTGAAAGGCATCATAGCCCTTGGAAGCTATGTGCATGGCAGAAAAGAGCTTTTGGAAGGAAATTGCCAAGGAAAGTCTTGGAGGAGAATGGAAAGCACATCTTGAAAGTGCAGAGCTGTGGCCGGAAGTGCTTTGCTCAAGGAGTGACAACATGGTGCAATGAAATCAGCCTTGGTGTCAACATCTGCGGTCTGCTTTTGCCATCTCCTCTGCACATCTGGAAACACGACCATCCCAGAGGTCATTTTGATGGCAGCAACAGGAACTCTGACACCAGCGTTTGGATCCAGAATTCTGTGGGTGTGTCTCTGGAACAACTGCAAGACAATAGAAAGGACAATGGAAGGGAGTCCCATACCATATAAACTATGGCCAAGAGAGGGCAGACATTTTGCGAGTCTGCCCCTGACAGCACTTGACCTCCACCCAGGTAGAATATACCTGGGTATGATGGTGTGGTGGTAGCCAGAATCAGCCTGTTTGGGCTACCCCTGACGGATGTCCACTTCGTTCTGTCTTTTGTCAGTAAGTAGGGCTTTGGTGAGAAGAGGACTGAGCTTTGTTAGAGGTGCATCTGTCAGGGCAGGCATGGCCAGTCCTCATCGCTTGTGGAAAGGGAGTATGACTGCATGTTGTAAGGTTTCTGTGTTGTCTCTGGAGCCCACGTGGATGGCAGTAGTTTTCCATTGTTTGAGAGATTGTCTAAACATAGTAAAAGCCCTCACCACTGGCAACATGCCATCTGCTCTGTCTTGAGGGGTGCTGAGTTTCTGAACATGGCAGAAAAATATGTTTCCAAGCCCCATTCCTGCTTGGACAGAGGAACGTCCCACAACTTGTGCCACGCTGACAAGAGGCCACTGTGAGATGTCTGCTCTGGTGCCTGGCCACCAAGTGACAGCCATGAAGAGGCTGCTTTGTGCAACAAAGAAAATCCTGTGAAAACCATTTTAGAAGCCTGGAGCAGGACTGAGACTAGAGATATAATGATTTCAGTGTGTACAACAGATGGAGACTTTAGGGCATGGAGCCACTAATCTATGGATTACAGACACCCTAATTATAGGCTGACACTTACCATTTCTGAGAGGCATTTGCAGATGAGGGAGAATCTTGCAGATCTGAATACCACGTTAGGGATAACTAGGGAAGGAAAGAGACTGGAGAATTTAATTGTACCAAACTCTTGCTGATTTGTGTCTTGGAATGCTGCATGGAGTTTGGATCTGCTGCAGATCTTGAAAAGAAGACATCGGTGCTGGAGAAGATCCAGGAAAGCCTGGCATGCATGCTCAAAGACATGGACCACAGCTGCACTCAAGCAGGCTCCTCAGCCTCAAGGATGGCACTCCCTCAAGGATGAACCATCAGTCAGTCAGTCACACATCTGTCAGCATGAAGAGGGGAGTCTGTAAGAATCAGTAATAAAATCAGATCTTCAGCACCTCCAGACACCAATCTCAACATTAACTGCAATACCAGTTCCAGGATGGTCCTGTCTTATTGACTCCTGGCCTTGGAGGAGGTGAAAACTGCATGCCACAGCTACTGTGAAGAATCTTGGCAAGCTGGGTAAGAAGCTGAGACTTAATAAGTGAATCTCACGCAGCTCATAAGACAGTATTTGTTCTGCGAATAAAGAGCACCCAGAGCTCTCCTGCCAGGCTTTAACTAAAAATCACACAAATATGCATGTTTATTAAATTCTGATCTTTACAGAACCTGGGGACATGAATTCTTATAAACCAAGGTGGCTTGAAAAAACAATCTGGATACTGTAAAAAAAAAAATAAAATTAAAATTGCATTGCTTCATCTGGTTTATATTAGATTCTTAAACCAAAGTTGCTGAGCTATTGCATTCCTGGTTGATGTCCTACATGAAATCATATTATTAAGTCCAGAGGCCCAGCTGACTGTTCCCTGGTCCGTGTTTCACCATTGCTACAGCAACGGCCACAACAGCTTTGCAAACCCCATTGTTCCTTTTGGGTTTGTTCCTGTCCACACTCCTCCCTCCCATGGTTCCTTCCAGCTATGTCTGGGACAATTTACACTGCCTTCAGGCACTGATTCTTTAGGTGTCAGAGACTGAGGTGGTGAAGATAAGTCAAGAATAGTGAGAAAGAGGTGGACAGTGAACAGAGTAAGGAAAATCGCCAGCACAGCCCTGGGCAAGGCACAACCAGAGTAGCACAAAACCTCACCAACAGCTAATACTGGATTATGTCCCAGAAGAAGAGTATTATCTGGTGGTTAACCTCTCCCAAGGCTTGTTTGAAGCGGGATATCTGATGTCAGTTGAGTGTTTCACTGTTGTGGGGTTTCAGCAAGTGAGCACAAGTCAGCAACAAGGTTGTGTTCTGATCATGCTTCAGCCAGCAGGAATGGCTCTTGAGCATTGTTGCTGCTGATTTGCAGGTGTGACAGAGAGAACAGCCCAGCCAAAGGCTCCAGAGGTAGGTAGAAAACTGGCAGTAAAGTCGGCTCACTGCCTGAGCCCTGTGCTGGTGAGTTGCAGATACCTGAGGCCAAGGCATGAAGGCTTGGGTAGGAAGTGCCTGTGTCTGTCATTTTAGTATTTCGGAGTGAAAAATGTGACAGGGAACTGTGATTTTACAAATTCAGACCAATAATGGAATATGAAAAGTAGAGTCACCTCCCATACCCACCTTAATATATGACCCAAAGACCCACAGAAATCTTGAGCTACTCTGATAAAACTTTTTGATGAAAATTTTAGCAGAAATATGAAGACTGACTACCAAAAACTGTAAAAGCCAAAACTTGTCTGTGCTTGGCTTTAGCAATTGTGAAATGTCTGAGAGACTGAAATCTGACATTGGTTTGGAAACTGGAAGCAAGTCACTAGAAATTGTTCTGAAAGTGGTTTCCTAACAATTGGCTAAATATATAGGTCAATTCACATCTTAAACAAGTGACCCGGTGAGCAGTAAAAGCAGTTAAAAGCTTGCTCCGTTCAGAAGGAGCAAACCCATCAGCTGCAGTTGGCGGTCAGGCCATGCCTATGCCAGCGGCCATGGGGCTCTGCCTGCTCTCTGCTGTCGCTGCCTTAGCTGTGCCCCGTGTGGGTGCCACCAGCCAGCAAGAGGGAGGCAACTGGTGGCTGCGCTGGACGACGATTTCCTTCCTGCAGTCAGCCACACGGTGATGATCTAACTGCTCCAGAATGCCTTCAAACTGCAGATGCGCAGCCTGGTACCCACCCACAGCAGACATCTGCTGCAGACAGTGTTGCCTCGCTGGGAGGACGTGCAGCCCTCTCCGGGAACTGTTCTGCAATGCTCCAGCTCAGCATCCAGCAACTACACCCACAACTGGCCACGGCTGCCTATCAGTACTTCTTGGTGGGGGGGGAAGATGCTTCTCTCTGTTGTTAAAGACACAGCAGAAACCCCTGGTGTGCTTTCCTGCCGTAGTATTAAGTGAGGCTCCAGTGAAGGCACACTCAGGGGTCAGAGTCTCTTCTTTGGCTGAGCTCCACAGCTGCTCATTAGTGGCTGCTCACACCCAGATGCTTTAAGATCTTCTCTTTGTGAATGAACTCCAAGAGAAATACAGTAAGGATCATGTAATAGTGGCTCATTAATTTTTATTTCTTTATAATAGCCCTAATTAGGTTATGTGCATTCAGAGATTTGAATGGAAAGCCTCTGGAACTGAAAGTCTTTTGTCTGTACACTTTTTATATGTTTTTAACCACCCCAGAAGTTTAGTAATGTTAACCTGACACAAAACAAGATTATTCTACTTTGCATGGTCCAGGGGAAACATGATGAGCTTCACTTCCTGGAACCAGATAAAGGATGTCTGAATGCCTCTTTTCCCCTCCAGCAGGGAATTCTCTGCCACTGCAGAAACTTCACTTGGCAAAAGAGAACGTTTTCAACAGCAGTCTCCAAGTTAGGGATCAAATCTCCTGTCCAGGCATGAAGAAACACAACTGGATGTTTTCTTAGGATTAATGGAGAGTTTACACTGGAAAAGAAGGAGGGCAAATGGCAGGTTTGGAAGCACTCAGCACACATGAAAAAGAATCTGGTTTCCTTAGGTAGCAAGAGCAGATTTGTATGAATGAAACCTAGGCAAATTCAGCATGATCATTCTGCCAAGTAGCCCTGGCTGCTATTGTATCTTGGGTTCTGAGTTTGCAAGCTGTGATTCTATCTTTTAACTTAAAACCATGGAAGCATTCTAGACTGCATAACCAGTATTAATCATCAATACAGAATGTCTGAAATGTTTTCTGCAGGATTCCCTCAGTCAGGATGTTTTAGGGCAGGGTTAAGGCCCACATGTGATGCGTTTGTAAAGCAAGCCAGAGAAAAGTAGTGGGCAGCTGTTTGAGCTGGAGTACAAGTACCTTGAGCTATTCTGAGCTTCAGAAGTGATACTCAGAAAGCACTCTATACATCTCCCCACCCAGAACCAACACACATGCTCAGACAAGACTGTTGTCAGACGGAGCTATAAATCAGCAGTGTTGTGCTTTCCCTGTAACTTCAGAGAATGAATGAGACAAGGATGGCAATATCCACCAAGGAGCATAATAAAAACACAACGACCTACAGCAGCAGTTTGGATCCCTTTGTATATGAAACAGGGAACTTTTAAAGTGGTCAGTTCCCCAAAGGTTTGATCCTTGGAGCACAACTCTGCATCCACACCCTGACAGAGCCACGTGTCCAGGCTGGAGTGCAGTGGATGGGCAGGACGTGTGTGCAGTGGGGTGCCACTCCAGGAGGGATTTTCTGTGTTGCTGTTGATGACTCTTGTATGCACCCATGGCACTCACTGGTCTCCTGAAAGTTTGCAGCTGTCAGATGTACTATGTTGATTAAACGAATGCCAGTTATTTTTATGATGTGTTTTGGCCATCACCGACTCACATAAATACCAGAAAGCTGAAAGCAAATGCAGCTTATTATTAACCCTCAGAGCTGTCTGCTTACCTGAAAGAACATGCTTTGGGAAACTTCCACAAGACCTCTAGCTGATTAGAAGGTGACATGTCTGATGTCTGAGGATCTAACACGGATCTCTGCATTTGGGGCTTTTATCTGTTCTCTTTGGCGCGTAAAACTGTTTTAGTATAAATGAAATCTGCAGAACTTATCTTTTCATCGCAGTGTCTTCCTTCAACAAACAGAGCTTTCAGCCAGGGCTTAAGTTCATCCTCTGGCCAACAAAGATAAATGTCTCTCTTGTGATGCCTTCCCCCACACCTGCTTTCAAACAGATGGAAAGCAAACCCCTAGCTGTGTGCTCGCCGCTCCCTGGTGTGGCTTGGAAAGAAACAAAAATACTTGCAGACTTTCTTCTCAACTAGCAGAAGCCACAGCCCTTCCTGGCAATGTCAAGCATAGGTTTTAGTTCCTGCAAGTCATTGGTCCCTCCAGTGTGAGAATGTTTTACTTCCAGAGTGACAGCAAATGGACTGACAGGCAGGCAGGCAGGCAGGGACCTTTCAGTCACAGCCTGGTTCCTGTGGTTTGCACACAGCTAAGGTGCTTATGCCAGGGGTTACACCAGGGGTTAGATGGTTGTGGCAAAAACCCTACACAAACAACTGCCCTGCCTGCCTCATGAGCAATACAGCAATACATTTCACTGCTTGCTTCCTCACAGTCAAAAGAGACCATACAAACAAACAAACACGGTATCTTCAAATCCTTTGTAATTCTGCTCTGCTGAG
Organism: Eubucco bourcierii; assembly: GCA_013396675.1. Classification (NCBI taxonomy): domain Eukaryota; kingdom Metazoa; phylum Chordata; class Aves; order Piciformes; family Ramphastidae; genus Eubucco; species Eubucco bourcierii. Next base: position 46,704 of record VWZE01015924.1, read on the forward strand.
ATCTAATTACTGATTATAGGCATGTAATCACTGACATGTAATCACTAATTATCTCTAGATACACCACCTGGTTTTGCTATAGAACATCAGTCTACTCTCTTGAAGCAGTGGGCAGGGCTGTTGAAACCAGGACCAGTTTAGGTCTGAAATGGTTGATTAGATCAAGTGCAACACCATGGAAACAAGGAAGTCTCAGCTTAATCCTCAAAGTCTTTTCTAGAAATAAAAACAAGCTCAGAGAGGAGTAGCTGGTGATGCCTGGGATAGGCTGGAATGAGAGGGAGTCACAAGTGACCGACATTTGAAAGCAAGTCAGCATTTGCCATCACCGCAGAGACTGAAAGTGGAGTTCTTGAGTGAGAATGGCCAAGCTAGGCTTCACAGCTTGGAAGGCTGTACTGGATGATGTCATCCAAGAAGCAGGGAATAAACAGAACAGGTGGAAAGCGACTGATTTCAAGAGGCAGAACTTGAACTTGGAGGAACTGGGCTGACTGCTCTTGAAGTGAATGTGTCACAAATCTAGCAGAATATTTTGGACTTCCAACTGGGAAAGGATGTGTGTTTTCTTACACAAATCCCTCTTGCCCAGCCCCTAATGGTCCACTCCACATCAAGCCAGACAGTTCGTCCAGCACATGCAGTGTGCTCGCCAAACTGTGATCCTGAAAATGCCCACTGACCTGCAACTTACAGAAAGATAGAAAAAGGGTTATTTTGACCTTCTAACCTACTACATCCAAAAGTCTAGAACCTGGAGTGTGGTGATGCAAGCATCAGCCACTGTCTTTCCTTGCTCAATGGAGACAGCAGACTCATCAGTCACCTGCCCTTCATAAATGTGCCTTTTCTTGAGAAATTAAAGATCCACCCATCTCTGACCTCTGCCTCTAAATGTAAGTAGGACAAGCAGATCTTCCTGTCAAGTTTGGCTCTTTTACTATTTCTTCTGTGCTCGTCCTTAGCCTGATTTGCCCTGAGGAACATGAAATGCAGTGCTGGAGGCTGTCCTGACATTGCTGCAAGAATGAATCAGCAAAACAATCCTTTTTCTCTGGCAGTCTCCTAAAAGAGGTCACCCCAGTAAATCAGGACTGCGGAGTAAGCAAGGCAGCTCTGGCTTTGCATGAATCAAGAGAACTCTGATTTCGTCATTGCTACTCACCATGCATGTAATAAAGAGATGTGGCTTTGTCAAACCCTGTAGGAAGCAGATGGGGATGAAGAAAGCAGTGTTAACATGCCACAACCACTGCCCTGCTGGTTCTCAGTGCTTCTCCAGCTCAATTTACAGACCTTAAAAGCAAATGAGCTATGAAACCAGACATGCATGTATCATGCTAACAAAGTTATGTTGTCATTATGTCCTTTTCATGCACAATTAAAGATCTGCAGCCTCCAGGCCTGCAGGAAAACCAGTGTAAAATCATTTTGTATTGATTTGACATCAAGGAAGGAAATGTCCTCATTCAGAGTACAGCTCTCCTTTGCTTGGGCATGTGAACATTTGTGAAGGAGGGGGTCAAATCTCATCTAATGTCAACAACTTGTTTCCTTCAAATAACATAACATTCTCTAATGAGTATAACGAGCATTGTGATCATAGTTACAGAGTCTGAGGCACTTCTATTCCACACACACACCCCCTCACCCACCCCCCGCCTCCCAAATTCAGTAGTGAGCAGCTTACTGGCACAGGCAACATTATGTGAACAAGAAGCCACAATCTGAGACATGCTTTACTGTTTTTTAATCCTTTTTTGGCTTTATTGCAGACAGAATTACATAGTGTAGAGCATCTGGGAACTGGGGACCAGCACAAGAGTTTGCCAACAGAGGATGCAGGGTTTTTCCAGTTAAGAAACTGCTTGCCAGCTTCACAAACAGAAAGTGAATTGTAAAATTAACAGAAAATACCCAGCAGAGAGCAACGATGCCTTGGCAGCAGCGGGCAAGATGACCTAATGAGACTGCTCTATCAATACCTTTGCTGTTTGAATGATTCAGTTGGCAATTTAAATTCCACTCCAAACCTTAAAAAGACTTAGTAAGTGGGCAGCCTCAGGGAGAAAATGCTTGTGAAAGTTATACTACCTGTTCTGGTTACCCAGCAGCTTGGGCGGTCATCTCTGGAGCCAAGAGACCCCTACACAGGTCCTACTGGGAAACCTGGCTGATGCCCTGGCAGCAGATGATGAGAACAACAAAGGAAACCAACACAGGGCTGAGAGCACAGAATGAGGAAACGCCTACCCCAGACAGGGTGATTATGTCTCATGTTATTAACTAATCCTTTTGTAGAAAGGGATTTGCCTAAAGACCAGTTCCAAGAAGGCTGCACTACTGCCCCCATTCATAACCAGTGCAGCTCACCCTGCGGCATAGCTGATTACCATTCCAGAGCAGTGGGCACAGCTCTCACCCAGCCAGAGAGGCAGGATAGTCAAGCATACATTGGAAGCTTGCCCCTACAGAAGGTAATTTCTCACAGAACCAATGCTGATCCTAAATCAGAATATCAACCTATTTATTTTCCTTCTGGATATGACCAGCAGTGCCTATCTGGCAGACTCAGACTCCTGACCCAGAAGGGACAGGTACTCCTGTGCTGGGGTCACAACACAAAATGCAGTCCCTGAGCAACTCTCTGCAGGGCTGGCATTTTGGTTCCGGTAGGCCCTACAGCAGGACCCAAGTGACACTCAATGTGTTGCAGTGCCTGCCATCACCATCCTCCTGGGGGTCAGGACAATCTCCCCTCTCCATGGGATTCCCCTGCCCTGGTCTGTGCCACCCATCTACTTTGCACAGACAAGCAGGAAGAGATATAATTTGCCAGGAGGATTGAAGATGCACAACTCATGAGTGTTTACCTCGACAGCATTTTTATCAGCTAGCAAATAAACATGATTTAAAGAAAATGTGCTTAATTACAAGGGATGGACATTTTGTCATTGTGTAATTGAAAGCTTCAGATCTGATCTGAGACACAGATACACAGAAACATGAGTGATGCATGCTGCTGGGCTCAAGAGCAAGGCCAGTGCAGGGAACACTGAACCCAAACTTCATTTTTCTTCGTGTGCTTTGAACTAGAGGCCTTACAACATCCAACGAAATGAATCTTAAAAGAGAATGGCAATTTGAGACATAAAGAATTGTCTTTCATCCAGAGAATAACTTCCATTAAAGGTCAGATTTTAAAGGCTTCACTTCTTAGAAGAGCCCCTATACTCCTTCACTAGTGCAGATAACTTCAGTGCAATCATTTCTGCAGCAAGGCACTAGGAAAGATAAACATTAGAAACAGGATTTGAATAAATATTGCTATTAAAGTACAATGCTGAAACTTTGCACAGTTGCAGAACCAGACAAAGACCAGGCCCTGCTCCAAGGAATTTTAATTCCCCACAAAGCTACATAACCATATGGAGAAGTCCCAACCAAAACAAGAGGTTCACTCTAACTTCACTGTGGTGGGTGCACAAAGCCACCCGGCGGTCTGTGGCTCAGGAGCTGGCTTTTTGTCCTGGGAAAGGCTTGCTTCCTCAAGTGTTAGTACTTGGCAGTTAGAAGGCAGAGCCTCTGCTCACTCTCTGAAGTCTCCTGGACACTGTCTCTGACACCAGAAGATGTGCACACTTCCCCCTTTGCTAGGGGCAGAAGCTGGTTGAGATGATTTTTAGCCCAGGTGGAGCTGTTCAGTGGATCCAACTTGCAGTGTAAGAAGGATAAATTCACTTGGGCTAAGGCAGTTTTTGAGGAAGGCAAAGTCTTGGTGCATCTGGTGGCCTTACTGCCAAGCAGTTGATTATAGAGGTAAAATGTTTGCCAGGAGAGCAGCAGCAGATGAAGCTACAAACCAAACTCATTTTGGCTATTTTGGCTTCCTTCCTTCCTTGGCTGCTGGAAGCTGCTGCTCTACCTATCCCTGGAAGGTGACAGCAAGCACCACACAGGCAGCAGTGCAGGGCCCTTCTTGGGTGAGCTGCAGGGCTCTGGCTCAGCATGAAGCCCACGTCAGTAAATTCCGTGAAGCCACAAAGCTGGGGCATGTGCATGTTGAACTTCATGTTAGATTGTGAGAACAATCAAATGTAACCTATGGCTTCGCTTTAGATAATGTAAGGGCAGAAACTGACCAGTGTTTTACCCTGGTAAGTGACACCACGCTATTAGAGTAACCCATGCAACTTTGCTGACAGACTGTTTATAGTGCATCCTATCTTTTCTTAGCTCCTCAGACGTGAGTAGTCAGTCAAAAATCCAAGGCCGCGTAGATCGCTCCACTCAGTTGGAGAAAAGGATAGTTAATGGCACTGGTACAAGTTCAATTACAAAAGCAGGCTGCTTCTCAGAGTGCAAAAAGGAAGGAAACTATCCTAGACTATTTCCTCCCTTGTAACTTCAAGCCTCCGTCAGCCAGTGCCCACAGACTCCCACTGCAGGCTAATCACAGGTGCATTGTTCTCCATGATAGTGCAGGCTCGATGGGAATTATTCCATGAGTGAGAACCATCAGTCCTTGGAGGGCTGGCAGAGACAATAGCATCACTTTCTTTGAAAAGAAAGTGGTTGGAAAAAGCATAACTGACAATGTATCATAGCAGATATGTGGTGCGAGAAGTTACTTGGCGGGTCGTTGAGTCCAGGTACTGGGCACACTTGTTCTGTATTAAGAAATGCACGTTTGGGAAAAGACTATCCAGTCAGAACTGCAGTTTTTGTGCCGTGGCACATCCCAAATACAGCCTTGCTGTCGCTTTTCCCTTCAGGTCTTCGGCACTTTGTAGCTGAAGCTGCACCTGAGCTCTCCGAACAGCACCTGGACCCAGCCCACACCTCGAATTCGCTTCTGCCGCTGTGTTGGCGTGACAGGCCCACGGGTGCCTACGCGAGTGCCCCTTGTGCAGTTGGCATTGCTTGTGCCGAGCCCTAGGGTACTGACTCTGATGCCCTCCAGGGCCGGTGGCCCGAGAGCAGTGACGCGTAGCCGTGCGTCGGTGAACAATCGCGACCGGGAGCCCGCGAGGGTGGCCGCTGCCGGGGCAGGCTGTGCGCTGGATTCCGGCAGCGGTGAACGGCACGAGCAAAGCTCGGCCTCTCCGCCGAGTTCCGGCTCTATCCTCGAAAGGTTGGAGACGTGTCCCGGGAACGCGGCCGGTGCCATCACATCGCCGCCGTCCCTCGGAAACCGACGGCTGCAGCAGTGCGGG
>VWZE01015924.1:52446-208743 GCA_013396675.1 Eubucco bourcierii
TGGCCCCCACGGACGACAGGGTAGGGGCCGACGGGGCGGGGGCGGCGGGGCGGCTCCGGGGACCAGTGCGGGACTCGGGCCGGTGTTGACGGGGCTGGCGCTGACGGGCCCCTGCCATGGTGCCAGTATGGGCTTCTCGGCTCCGGCTATCTGCGGTGCCCTGCGTTCCCGCATGGCAGGGGCCTCGCTGCCCTCCGGTGTGAGGAGATGCCGGATGCCGACGGCTCTCCAGAGCGTAATCGCCCTCGCCCCGATACCGGAGTGGTGACGCTGAGCGGCAGCCTGGTGGACCCTGGGAACTCGAGTTGGCTCCTTCTGTACGTGTGTGAAGGAANATGTATGTATGTATGTTTGGAGTTGCTACCCCAAACGAGTCTGACCCTTCTTTCACATTGATACGAATCTGAAGTGAGTGGCATCGCATTGGTCTGGAAGGGGCGTTACTGAAGGTATCATCTGGCACAAAGTTTCTTGACTTAAACCAAGCAATGGTCAGACTTGTCCTGCTCCCTAGATCCTCTGGCAGAGGCTGGGACAGTTTCCTGGTCCAGCTCTGGTCTCACCAGCCTGAGTTTAGCAGAGGGATGAGTGACTGAGTGTGAAGTGAATTCCTTAGCTGGGGCTGCTGTAAAGGGGTTGCTCATTCACCTATGAGACAAGTGAGGCCACCAGCAGGCCTGTGGGTCACTGAGTTCACTTGGAGGTGAACTTTTTCAGTAAATAGACATCTTAAGGGAACCGGTTCTCACGGATCTTGTAGCAGGGCCTGGAGAAGTGGTGTGGCTGCCTTGGGCTTCTGTGAGAACTTTGATAAACTGCAGATATTTGTGATTTGGAGGACTGACCTCAGCTGCAGGACCCTGGTGGGATCAGAAGCAGTGAAGTGCAGTGACTTGGCCTGGGTTGATTTGATTTGGGGGAAAGAGTCAGGCTGTCCTTAATGCCTGCTATCTTCTGCAGAAACTTTTAACGGGGCAAACTTCAAAGTTGGTTTCTTACTGGCATAGGGTTTGGTTCCCGCTCGTGAGCTCTGCTCCTTTGCTCATTTTATAGAGTCAGGAGCAAAATGAACAATATTCCAGTCAGTACAATCTTGTCTGTGTGGTTTGAATAGCAGCTGCAGAACTGACCACTGCGCTGACTTCATGCTGCTGCTTGTTGGAAAAGAAACAGAAACTCAGAGGGGCTGTCTGCAGGCTTTGCTGTGAGCTTCTCTTTATTAGCTGTAACAAAATTTGAAAGCCTTGTTCCCTTTTAAGGACTTTGGAGACACTTATCTCTGGAGTTTTGTAGCTGAGGTTTTTCTCTTCCTGATGATTTCTGCTCCTAGATTTCTTCCTCTGAGGCCTTCCACTTGATAAACATCAGCAATCAAATTCTTTTTTTCTCCATGTCTTGCCTAAGAAGGTGGGAAGCTTCATTTATATGTTCTTGTGTGTTCTTGGCTAGAAGAAGTCCTATGACTTAGTACCACAACTGATCAGTTTAGCACTGTGCTGACGTGCTACCACCCTGATGGGAAGTGCCCGCCGTGCCTGCTCCACTGCAGAGTGTTTGATCATGTTGAACTCTGCAGACTCAGGGCACACAAAGGCCCTTTTGTTGAGGCAAATCAAACTTCTTTGAATAATTTCACAGATTAAGAAACAGAGAGAGAAAGGTGAAGTCATCTACCCTCGACCAGGCAATTTGGTTGTTAGGAAAGCTGGAGGTGAGAGCCTTGCCTGTGCCCAGGGCAGCAGGGTATCTCATGATTTTTGCAGTGAACAGTTGCTTGGAAGTACAACAGACCAACACACCTTTTCTTTTCCTTTTCATGACATTAATTACAATGAAAACCCCAGCATTTCTGTAGGAAGGCAACTGCAGTGTGAAGCTGCCTTGATGACATGTGATACCATCTGACCTGCCAGTGTAGTACAGGCGCAGGTAGATGTTTTAACCTCGCTTTGCTTTCTCACAAAGTCTACTGAGAGGACAAAAACTAAGTTGTGGATTTGGGCACTGGGCAGCCACAGTTATGTTGCAGTGAGGGACATGGCTAAGGGCGATCAGGTGCCATTGGTTGTGCTTCAGCAGTGGGAACTTGAGCTTTGCCCACTGGTTGAGGGACAGGGAGATGAAGCAGTTGTTGGGGCAGGATCAGGAGTGGCTACTGGAGGAGGCTGCTGCCCACCTACTGCTGTGGGCAGAAGGACTACTAGACTCAGCTACATCCCAGTGCCAGTCGTGACACAGGTCTTATCCAAACGAGACATGTCTCTTGGGTGCTCTTTTCTAAAAGCAGAAGGCTGCTTTCCTTGGTGCAGGGATCTGCTGCAGTGAGAGTTGTTGCACTTGAGATTTGGAGTAACAATTCTGGGGGCAGATTCTGCTCTGATCTAGACTGTTCACAGAGACTGTTTAGCAGCAGTGATTTAACTCCGTGCAGGTTTCCATCAGTAACAGCCAGTGTGGACTCTACCCTTAACAAAGTCTTCAGCAGCTTTCCTTGAGAGCTACCATACACTTTGTCTCACCAGAGAGGCTTGCAACACTCACTGCGCTACAACGAAGCCAAAGAGGTCACAGATAACAACAGCACTGTCTGAATTCCTGTGGTTCACAAAGGGCTAGTAATGTGTGAGTAGGTACTGGAGAGCTGCACTGCTGGGCAGCTGCAGGGGTAACACGGCTTCAGAGAGCAGGGAAAGAGCTTTACACTCTGTGCTCCCTCTGAGCCAGGGAGGAGGGTAGAGGAGCAGTCTGTGGTCACCTCCTCCATGTAGCTCCTTGCTGCTGAGCTGTGCAGAGACCCTCCTGGTCGGTCACAGAATCACATAATTGTCAGAGTTGGAAGGAACTTCAAGGATGGTCTAGTTCCGAACCACTGCCATAGACAGGGGCACTTTCCACTAGATCAGGTCACGTAGGCAGGAGCCCTGACTGGTCACGCTCACTCCAGACATTTGGGCCCGGGCTGCTGCGTGGTTCTACAGTGAAGTCGTCATTTCTAAGGCAACTGGCTGTGGTCCCACAAACATGGGATTGCAGCCTCACCGCAGGCTAGGGCAGCTCCATCAGCCTGCTGGCTGGGGAGGAGGAGGACTGTGAGGGAAAACACCAGGCAATGAAGGCAGGCAAAGGGTCTGTCTACTCAGGGAGACCTGCTGGAGCCAGCCCTTGGCTTTCTGCTGGAGGCAGTGTCACATGTGCCTTGTCATGCTCGGTTGTGTGACGCCACTCAGATTGAGTTTGTGATAAATCCTGGAAAGACACCAGGGCTGCCTCACATGGAGAAGGCAGCCTGAACTAACTCAATTCTCTGGCTGTTGTAAAATGCTGTGATTCCAGCAGTCAGCTTTTTTCTTCCCATTGCCAGTAATTTATAACAGAAACGCTAAGCCAGCTGCAGTCTCTTCCTCACCAGAGCACTTGGTGTGATGTAGGAGTTACAGTTGTGTGCTGCCTTTTAGCACAGTTTAAAAACTCGCGTTTGTAGAAGAGAACCTGAAGCACTTTGACAGCATTAATCATAACCTCAGTGTCACCCTGTTCAGCAAAGCTTGGATTTTCAGTTTGGTTTTAATTTTTTTTTCCTTCTTTTTAAGAGAAGTATTTGAAGTTGCAATATTTCTGGTATTTCTACAAACAACAGGAACAAACCCAAACCACTGAACTATTTTATACAGTACAAACACAACAGATAAACCCATATTATATATACTGGAGTTTGATACTAAATACTCTGCTCTTTGTTGAAAGAAGTCCTACATATCTCTGTGCTTTTAAGAAACCTGATGCCTGAAGCACTACAGTAAGAGGTCAGTTTTTAGCTGTTCATGCCAGGACACAGCTTACTGCTAGCAGTTATGTAGAACTGTGGAGTCTGATAAACCACTGCCCGTGTAAGAGGACACAGAGCCTGGATATCAAGTGTTACACAGGACAGGAAGGTTTCTGAATAAAAGAGTTCCTGCTTGCTGCAATGAGCCTTTATTTTGCCTAAACTTGCACCTTAAGATGGTAATAGTTTGGTTTATTCTACTACCTCATAGCAGCAGCCTCTGGTTTCCATCTGTTGAGATTCTCAGCTCTGGGTGACAAATGCTTTGAGCCACTGGTCCTGGTGTGCCATGGTGCTGCTGGAGCAGAGTGATGTCTGCAGAACTGGGCACTGGGGATGCCTGCCCACCGCTGAACTCAGGCAACTGGGCCTTTGGAAGGGTGCTACAGCTGCCATTCTGGATGATGTGTTCTTGCAAAGCTCCTGGTTTTCCCAGAAAAAAATATAAGTCTTCATGGAACTTTTATGTAAGAAATAAACTGAGTTTTGCAGCCAGGTGTAAAGGAGATGGGCTGATAGTAACTGTGTCATCCACTGATCCAGCCTGCTCTTAGCCTCTTGAATAGGTCTCTTTGGAAAAGGCATGGCACTGGGTGGGCTGGCTGGGAACACTGGCAAGGTGAGCATTTCTGATGGTGCCTTCTTTTGTGTCATGACCCTGGGATGCACAGTGTTTAGAGGGTTTCTGGTATGGTGGTTTAGAAAGGACTTGTGTGCAAGACAAGGAGTTCTTTACTGTATCTGTGACAGAGTTTAGAAATGCTCTTTACCTTTCAAAATGATACCCCAAAAGCACTTTTATTTAAAATAAAAAGGCAGAGGTTTTTTGTTTGTTTGTTTGTTTTTTTAATTTCTGTTTTCATCTCTATTTAATAACTAATGATGGATCCTAGCCATGGCAGTTTTCTGAGACAATGAGGCGTGAAGTGCACCACACACAGCAGCACAGTGCAGCAGGTAGGACAGGTAGTGATTCTTTTAATGCTGTGTACCTTTGCTGAGGTTATCACAAAACACAGCAAGACCTGCACCTGTATTAGGAAAAGGTTGCTTTAATGAGTAGCTTCCCAGCTATTGTTTCTCCTCTGACCATGGACCATCAGTGGGGTTCACCCAGTGCTCTGCTGGGGCCTCTGTCCCTACCAAGCTGCTGGCTTCAGGGTGAGGTGCAGAAATGCAGGGCTGATTGCCTTCCAGTATCTGAAGGGGACCTACAGGAAGGCTGGGGAGGGACTATTGACAAGGTCTTCCAATGACAGGACAAGGGGCAATGGGTTTAAACTGGCAGAGGGGAGATTTAGACTGGATGTCAGGAGGAAGCTCTTTACAGTGAGGGTGGTGAGACACTGGAACAGGTTGCCCAGGGAGGTTGTGGCTGCTCCCTGCCTGGAGGTGTTCAAGGCNTGAGGTCGCTTCCAACCTTACCATTCTATGATTCTATGATTCTATGATGCCTGGGCATCTCTAGTCCTGGCAGAGTTGTCACTGGGAAACCTCCTGGCAGACAGCATTCAAGCTAAAGACATACTTTGGGAGCCAAACAAGCTACACGAACCATTTCTTGTGGTTCTCACAGATTTGTGTGACTTTGGAGATGCTCATTTTAGGGGGAAAAGGGAAACAATGAGAAATTCTGAGTAGCAGCTAAATAATTGGAGATTTGCAAGGCAAGACTTGCTCTCTTGGGAGAGGCTGTGTTGTGATGGAAACTCCTCTGAGCAATTTTATGAACATAGCTGAAAGTGTCAAACACAAACTGCAGTAGGTTTGAATTTAAATGAAACATTGTGGTTTGGCCACAGCAAAATAGTTGGCTCTGTCCAAAATAATATTTCCCTTTTCTTTTTATTCAAGATGTCAGTACCTCCAGCTGGCCAGAACAACCCCAGCTCTGCCTATCCACTGGGTGGGAGGAGTGTTTGTCTCCAAAAGGTGCCACCAACAAGGTAGACTAGGCTCTTGGAGGCTTTCTTTTCCTAATGAGTGGTGTCTTGCAGCAGACAGGCAGTTGCCAGGACACATCTCTTCCATGAGGATTTGGCAGAGTCCTGGGCTTCTAGGTCAGCAGCTTTTCTGTGTCACTCAGCTGCAATGCTCATCTGCCCTCCTTGCACCATGTGCCTGGTGGCCTCTACCTGGGCAGGGTGCATGGGAGACTCAGGGGCTCACAGGCTGCTTTTGCTTGCTAGGGGCTAGCTGCTCACACCCTTTGCACTGGACACAGGGATCGGGGCAGCCCAGAAAAAGCTGAGCTCTCCTGCGTGGAGGGAGGAGACATGGAAATGATCTGGCAGCTGGGCTGCTGGCGCCAGAGTCTGAAGATGACCTTGGCTGGGCGGATACAGCCCCACAGGAAAACTGTGGCGGGCTTAAAGGGAGGCTGTGTGAGTTGTGTGGTGGGAGGTTGTGTTAAAAGTGACCCTGATCGGCGTCACTGATGGCTTGGAGGGAGAGGTACAGCATGTGTGTGGGTGACAGTGGTGTTGTGAACACCAACTGGAGTGATCCCATCATAGTTTTGAGAACTGAGAGAGGTTAGTCAGGGATGACAAACAGAAATTAACAGAAAAGTGCAAGCAAATAGACCTAGAGAAAGGCTGTAAAATGTGAATGCCACTGCAAGTGCCATCAAAACAAGGACATTTTCTAGTGAGGCCCGGAAAATTCATCTCTTTTGTGTGGCTTTCTCTTCAGAGGTGATCTGGGTGAGTGCAAAGCTGATGGTCTGATGGTCAGACCTAGTCCCAGGGAAAACCATAGTGGAGACCAGCTAGAGCTATGTTTTTTACTTTGGTCGAAAGCTTTCCCTGCACAAACCTTTTCCATTATCACTTCTGCAGAGAGGTGGGGGGCAGAGAAGGCTGAGAAACAGTTGCTATGGGTGGCTGGAGGAAATGGAAGAAACAAAACCCAAACATGCCAGCAGCCTTCCTGGAGACAGGGCTGAGAGGCTGGAAAATATGTCTGGACCTTGGCACTTTCAGCGGGGCTGGATCTCAGCTGTGGGGCAGATCCAGCAGCATCTCTCCCATGCTGTTGGGAAGAGCCGAGCTCCATTTTATGGCACATGGATTTGGATCTGGTTCTGGTTGTTTCCATTTAGCAGAGAGGGGAAAGAAGTGGTATGAGCACACATTTCCAGTCCTTGCTCTGCATGTTAAGGGGGCCAGGAGGGTACCTGGATTTTATAGACTCAGGCTGGCTCAGCTGTGCTGTGAGTGAGTTGAAGCATTTCAGTGGAAATCCTAAGGCTCTTGTGTAACCAAAACCTACCCTGCAGAGGAAGCTTAGCAGGAAGTGGAAACCATCTGCTTTCGGGCTTGGCTCTAGCGTTTCTCCAGAGACTGTTTTGGGATGAGCGTCTCCTAGCCTGGATGCAGCATCTCCAGCGGCTGGGTGCTGCGCGCTGCTGTCCCCGTGGCAGCAGGCAGTACCGCACCCAGACACCTCACTGCCCTGTGCTGGGCGCTGGTGTGGCTGCAGCTGTTGTGAAGTCTGTGGGACATGTCCTAAGGAATGGGATTGTCACCTTGTGCCAGGAGTCCAGCATCCCCAACTGTGGTGCCAGGGTCAGGCCTCAAAAACACTGACGATGGGTTAAAGGTTATGAGATGAGAAAGCAGCCAGGCATGCTGTGCTGTCTTTCTTTGCAGCAGGCAGGGACAGGGAAGGTGACGGCAGAGTCCTGAGACAGCAGCATCCTCCAGCAGCTGCACCAGCCCTGGGTCCCAGTGGGTCTGTCTCTGTGCTCTGGTGACATCCTGTGGCAGGAGCACCCATCACCAGCCCTGTGCTGCTGGCACCGGGTATCTCTGCCAGACTGGGGCCAGAGCAGGAAGAACACGTCTCCTGATGGGGTATGAAATGTCTCAGGGGCACCTCTCACTTCTTCCTGCAAGCCTGGCCGTATGCTCTGCTGCTTCTTTACCTATAGCTGCTTTAGTTTGCACCTCACTTCTGCAGTACAGTTCCAAGCCCTTGAGGCTATTTAAAGGTATGTGGTGACAAAACCTAGATCTGTATGTTCTGCAAGCCCAGTGCCACCACCATTTTTGTTCTTCTGTTTTTCTCCCCTCTGTTTTTTATCTGGTGTGATTTCTGTGGTGAGCCAGGAAGCTTCCCACTCCCCTCTGGGTTGCCCAGTTTCTCCACAGGACCTGCAGCCCATGGTGGTGGGACCAGAGGCTTGTGGGGACCTGAACCCAGGGTCTTGGGTCAGGGGAGTGTGAGGACATGGAGTTGTTAACATGCATGGTCAGTAATGAAGCCAGGGTGCAAGCACCACTCCTCTGGGCTCCCCGCATTTCCATCATGCTTTTGGAGGGAGGGACTGGAGAGAGCCGATTATCCACCAGAGCTGACAGGGGTGAAATGTCTCACCTGGTCACTGCCCAATGTTGGCAGTGGTGCTGAGCAGAGGACAGAGACCCTGGCAGGACCCAGTCTCACTGCACCAGCTGCAGTGATTGGCAGCTGCCTCAAAGCCTTGTCCCTGTGTGGGTCACACGGTGAAAGGAAAAGCACCTGCTGAGCCCTCCAGCTCAAGGGCACTTCATTGCTCTGCAGGATCAGACTGTAATTGAATTAATTTGCCTTGAAGCTGCAGTGATTCGTGTACACACAATGCCATATCTCATTTGACATGTTTGGTTTCAACCTCATTTATTTCTGGCAAAGAGAAGAAACAGCTTCCCCCTTGCCTGGGCACCTCTGTGTGCATGTAGGGAGCAGAAGCTGTTCTGTGAGTGCTCCAGAGTGGAAGTGTGTGGGCTGAAAAGCTCCTTGTTGCCTCTGGGAGATGGTGTGCATGGTGGGAATGGTGTGAAAGCTGGTGGAGTTGTGTTTCTCAGTAACAGAGCCAGTGGGCTCTCTTCCCAGTTTCTTCTAGCTCTGACTCTCAAGTTGAACATCAGAGACTGGGCAAGCTGGAGCCCGACTGAGTAAAACAACTATCAGATGCTTGTGAGCACCCATCACTTGTAGCTGGACTCCCCCAAAGAAGGAAAGATGACCCCATGGATCTCAGTGGAAAGGGAGCAAAGTGTGGATGGAGGGAAAGCCATAGCTTTGAGTCAGCAGTGCCCTTCCAAAAGGGATGGCATGCACAAGTGCAAGGAAAGCTTCTCTGAAGTCTCTGTGGAGGAAGTTCCTTCTGATAAAGTCCTTGCAGCAGCACATGCCTTCTACTCCCTGTTCACACTGGTGTTCCTCGACAGCCTCCTGTCACCCATTGTGGCTGTCCACAAACATTTAGTGCCATGGGATCCTTGTGGTTCTTTTGAGGAGGTTCTGAGCGCTGAGAGTCTTGCCACTATTAAATTTCTGATTGACTATGCCTCTTGTTGAGGAAGTTTTGAAGTGTGTGAGTTACACCTCACTGCCTGTACCTGCAGGAGGTCCTAGAGAAAAAAAAAGAATCTTCTTCCATTTCGAATGTTTTGGGCCTGGGGCAGCAATTTTTATAGTGTATTTGTGTGAGTGTCACATAGCGACCAGGAGGAAAGCACATCTCTTCAGAAGGGTCTGAATTCACTGTAGTTGGCCAGCATCCAGGGGGCTGATGCAGTCTAGGATCTTGTAGCTGTCCAACTGCTCAAATCAGCAGCATTTGTCTGTGTAGTCATTTATCTGTTACTAACTAATTAACTGCTGCTGGTAACATGGTACCACCCAGCTTGGGATGCTCTTAAACTTTCTGGAAAATGGGTGAGTGAAGTTTCAGGAGGTTTGGCAGTAAGGGTTAAGGGTATTTCTCATGTCCTGCCCCAGCCAGTCTAATTTCAATAGAGACCACGGCCAGCATGGCAGTGTTGTGGCAGGAAAAAGGCAGTCCAATGCCTCCTTACCACACACTCCTTGGCTGCAGAGGCTCCAGCACAGCTCTGCTCCCCAGTCCCTCCCTGGCACTTGCACACACTTATCTGCCCACAGGTCCACCAGGGAGAGGGAAGCTTCCAGAAGGCTTTCATCCCACCTTCCGGTGACTTACTGGTGTGCACCAGCTCACCACCAGCAGCACAGGAGCTGGGGAAGGGAGGCAGGAGGCAGGGCTTCAGCAGTTCAAGCAGCCCATGTGATTTTGCAGATTCCCTCAAAGACCTGGCACTAGTAAGTAGGTTTTTGAGAAGCTGCTGACTTCACTTTAAGCTAGTGAAAGCTTTTTGGGTTTATAATAAATATGTATCCAGTAATACTTTCTAAGAGCTTCAGTGTAAGCACATACAGAATAACAGGCTTGGTGAATAACAAAAGCTTGGATCTGGGTTACTGAGCTCTGGAGACATCAAAGCTGGTGGTGAGGGAGAGTTGCCATACCAATTGTTGTTCTTAAACCTCTCAGCAAGGAGAATGAATGATTAACACCTATTGTGGTCCTCCACTGAACCCTGGCAGCAGAGCACATGCTCTAGTTGGCCCACGCTACCATCACCTGCCTCCCCAGGGCTCGGTAGCAGTGCTGGCCACAGTGATGGGGATTGTGCTGTGGAGATGGCTTTGTTCTGCAGGCAGTGGTGAGCAGACAGCACTTGGAGGGCCCTGCACTGCTGCAAACCGTAGTGGGGTTCTGGTTCAGAAGGAACTGAAGGGAGGGTTGGGTGTTGATCTCCCAGTTCAGACAGCTTGATTCTGTAGCAAGAGCTAGAAATTTGATTTACCTGTGGCAAGTGTGGCTGTAGGATTTTGGTAGTGGGGGACACACCATGAGCTGCTGCCTAGTGTCAGGGTCTGTGGGAAGAGCATTCAGATCCTATCAGGCATGACAGGAGTTGCAGCTGGGAGAGAAAGTGAGATCCAGGCCTGGCCATGCCTCTGCAGGGTAGGAAACCTGCCAGCAGCATCATGGGTCATGTCAGTTGGGATTGGTCAAACATATTCTTCCCATGGTAGCATATTTCCAGCTAGCCCAGTCCCATCTGTCAGTGGGGTCCCAGCTTCAGCATCACCCAGTCTCACCACATGCTGAGTGCTGGTGACCAGCTCCACAGTTTAAACCTCCCTCCCAGAGAAGGCTGAAGAGTTGCAGACGTGCCCAGTGCTGCTGGCACTTGTGGTGTTTGAATAGGACACAGGATTCCCAAGGCAGACATGCTCTGCATTTATTAGTTTGTAAATGTTTCCAGTTCTTTGCTTGGGGAAGAAAGTTTGAAGTCATCCAAATGCACTCCAGTAGCACCAAAATACTAATTATGACATGGAAAAGTTTCATTCTGTAGAGAGCCCTGGCTCTGCCTGCTCCCCCAGCCCTCCCCTGCACGGACTGGACCTGGGTGTGGGTCTGGCCCCGCAGGGGCTGGTGGGCGATGCTGGGTGTCCTGCACCTCAGTATAATGTGAACGGTACCCAGACCCCAATATGTGCTTTATTGGGAGTGATACTCGGTACCCGTTATAGTGGGAGCAGTGCCCAGCAATGACTGATAGATGCTGAACTGGGAGTGGTGCCCGGTACCTGATAGCCGGTACCCGGGGAGTCGTGCCCTGTACCTGATACCGGCACACTGGAGCAGTACCCAGAGCCCAATACCCATCTAACTGCGAGCAGTGACCTGTGGTGGAGCGCCCTCTGGCGGCAGCGGGCGGCGCTGTGGGCGGGGCGGGACGGGGCGGGCCCGTCCGTCCCCGGTGGCGGCTGGCACGGCGGGCGCGGGCTCGGTCTCGCCTTTGTGCGGAGCCGGTGCGGAGGGCAGCATAGGCAGCGAAGGGCCGGGCGGAGCCATGTCGTACCAGGGCAAGAAGAACATCCCGCGCATCACGGTGCGTGCCGGGGCTGAGCGCCCCGCGGCGCGGTCGGGGGGCGCGGGGCGGGCAGGGAGCGTGGGGCCGGGCGGTGCGGGCCAGACCGGGGCGGTGGCATGCAGACAAAGAGCGCTGCCCAGCCCGCCGCCCGCGCAGGTGGTCCTGTGCCGCCGGTGAGCCCATGCTGGGAGGAGCCGCGCCCCGGCGGACTCAGCCCCGGCTGAGCCTCTGTGGCGGCAGCCGCTCCCCAGGCACTGCTCGAGTCGCCGCGTCCCCGCCTGGAGCAGCCCCCGCAGAGCTGCCCTGCCGGGCGGTCGCGGTGACCCGTCTAGACGCACACCGACCCGGCGAGCCCGGGGCTCCGGCGGCGAGCAGATCGCACTGGTGCCCCGCCTGCCCGTGCCGCGGGCGGCCGTTCCCGCTGTTCGGCGGATCCCCGCTGTCCCGGGAGCAGGCGGCGGGTGCGGTCCGGTGTTCGCCCGATGGCCGCAGGGCGTTCCCGGCGCTCGGCGCCGCCCGCGCATCCCGAGCCGTTCTTCGGTGCTGCCGCATCAGGTGCAGCAGGGGCCACACCTACCTCCTGCCCGGCCCCGCGCCGCGGGAGGAAAGGGGCTGGCGTATTCCGTGTGAGGGCCCCCTGTTCGGGTCCTGCCGGTGCTCTCGGTGCTGACCCTTCTCCGGGTTTCCGGGCTTGGAGCCAGCCGGTGCCTCCCCTGCTTCCCCAGAGGCGGCTGCGTGGGGCTTTCTTCTGGGAAGGCGATCGGGTCCTTTCATCTCGCTGATCGTTCTCTGCTGGCTTCCTATAGCTCTTGTCTTTCCTCCAGAGGACAGCTTTGGCCCTTGAAGAAAAAAGAAGAACAAAGACTTGAGCTGACTTGAGCTTCATTAATCTTTTTCATGTACAGATGTGAGCAAAATGCTCTCAGAGAAGCACAAAGATCGTTACCCCTATCAGGAGAAATTCCTTTGTCAGCCCAGGTTCAGTTGCTGTAATGAGGAATTTTACAGCCTCACACATCTTACCTTTTCTGTGTCCTTCAACCAACGCTGTGACAACATTACTGCTGCAGGTGGGATTTCTCCTGTTCCCTGGGGCCTATTCTACGAGGACCTTTAATGATGTGCTTTACCAATATGCAGGGCCTGATCCTGTGGGATCCAGCAGGAACTTTCTCCTCTCAGTGGTACAGAGCCTGACATGTTGCTTTATTTCTCCCTATGAAATCCTTTCTTCTGTGTAGCTGACCTTACACGTAGCCGCCTTCTGGCTTCTGCAGCAGGGGACAGCCCTCTAGGACTCACTTGCCCAGTTCTGCACCATTATCAAGTCCTGGCTGGGTGCAGGAGATTGCTCTGGAATTCTGGTCAAGTGTTCCACCCATCCTTGGCCCCTGCTTTCAGGCCTGAGGGAAGCAGTGAAGTGAAGTCAGGTGTTGTGTGGTCTTCTGTGTTTTAACAGAGTGCCATAAAGAAAACCTCAGCTATAGTGTCTCCTCTAGAATAAAGCCTTTGCTGTCCCTCTCTGCAGACTGTGCTCCCCTCTGCCTGGGGGATTTGTTTGATTGTTTATTCCTCCCTCCTGGATTTCTGCCCCAGAACCTGTTCTTGCAGGGCAGGACACAGTGACTTCTGCCGACTGTCAGCTAAGCTGCGCTTGTTAGAGAGGTTTTTGGGGGCTGTGTTGTGCCATCGGGTATAAGATATCTCAGAGGCCTTTAAAATATGAATGGAGTCTAGAGTGTGAACATACAGAACTGCAGAAGCCACCTGGTGCTGATAACTCGCCTGTGGATCTCAAAGCTCACAGCGCTGAATCAGTGACTGAGCCTAAAGTGAAGGGAGCTGTGTGTGCCCTCCTGGTTTCTGTCATCCTCCAATGGGCAGGGTTGGCTTTTGTGCAGGATGCACTGGGAATTTGAGTGTTTTTACTTCCTGGCAGATACTGTTTGAACAGTGTGATTCTGGAGATGTACAAACACTGCCTCCTGGTTCCTGTCATAGTCAGCAGTGTTGCAGTTGGAATTTGTAGCAAGTTTCAGACAATAACTTCTAAAACCCCGCAGTTTACCCACTCCATCTGTTTGCAGCAATTTCTGGTCTTTTCTAGAACAGTGATTTAAGTGGAGAAGCCAGGAGCATGAGTGAGTGGTGCATGTGCTTGGGCAAGATAAATTGCTGTGGGGGGTGGTTCCCAACCTGAGCTGGAAAAGCCAAGTCCATGGCTGTGGATGGTGGGTGAGGCTGTAGCCACTGAGAGAAGATGGAGAATTGCGGGCAGATCTGTTGGTTGTGGTGCCTAGAAAACACAGGGAGAGGAGGTTAGCTGAGCTTTTGGCTTTCTCAGCAATTGCTTCACCAGCTTGGTATGGAAATGTTGATCTTCACTCTGCCTTGGGTTATGCACAGTGCATCAGAGACCAGTGAATGTGGCATTATTTTCCAGGTGTGTACTGATGCTGGGATGTCCATCTCAGGAGAACAGTTGCTTCAAGCCTTGTGTGTCTATTGACAGAGTTCTTAGTTCCTTTTCTTTGGCTGTTTGGAGATACAGTTGAAATATTTCCCCTCCTCCTGTCCACAGTATGTTTTCCTATCCCTGCAGAAAGAGAGGTGGAAGACAAGTGTTGAAATGTCTCACTCTCAGTACACAAAATAACTGTTAACAGAGCTGTTGGTTGAATCAAAATTGCCCAGTCTTTGTGCTTTGGTCACAAAAACCTTTTCTATCCCAGGCAGACTGAATTCCCATATTTTTTCCTGGCATGAGCCATGCCCATCACCTTCAACCACTCCATTACAGCCTATGCATACATGCTCTATGATGTTCCTCACATCTAAAACCAGTTAGGTCTGTGTGGTGATGGTTGGTGTATTGTCAGGTGCAAGGGAGGAGAAAAGCCTCGGTGACTGAGGAGACAGATTTTGTTAAGCTGGCAGCTGTCAGTGTGACATTTCTCACTGTGCCCACAGACTGGGTGTAGCTGGTGGCTGCCCTTCTATCCCCACAATTCCAGCCAGGGGTTTTTCCATGCTGTCGTGTGGTCTGTTAGTAGGGAGGAGACATCCAGCTGCAGATGAAACACCACTGCAGTTAGTGTCTTTTATAAAGAAAAGATCAGTAAAGCCATGTGCTGCCCTATTTATGCCTGTATGTTTCAAAGAAGGTGAGCACCGTTCCTGGATGGATTCAGCAGCCTTTGGGAAGCTGCTACTCCCTTTTCTTCTGCAGTGCCACACTGAGAAATAGTAAGAGACCCTCTGATATTTCGGAATCTCAAATGACCATATAATGCCAAAGAGCACCAGGAGCAGAGTGTGGGCATGAGGGAATGGGTAATGTTTTGAAAGCTTTATCCCAAATGCCAACAGGCAGAAAGACAGGGAGGGTTTAGCAAACAAGCTTCTCAGCTGGGCAGGGTGTTGGGGGCTGCTAATGATTCTGCCAGGTCTTGACGGAGCTGCGCTGGAGATCTTCCAGGCTTGGCCTCGTGTGGCAGTGCCTGTACCTGAGGGAACAGATGCTTGTGAAAGGTGCCACACTGGTGACAAGTGGGCAGTCACTGACTGTGAGGAGGCTTGTTGAAGCACTATCAGGGGTGGAGATGAGGCTGGTAAGGCCAGCAGGTCCGTGGCAGTGGTCAGGTGGAGCTTCCTGCAGCCACAGTGTGCATGGCGGGTGGTACTTTTCACTCCTACTATCACTTCAGCATGCCAGACCTTTTGTGCAGAGGCTGGCCCCTGGGCAGCATAGAGCCAGGGGTTGGTCCCTGGGCACACTCACCTCAGTCCTGTGACACTTCTGCCAGGCTGGAAGAGAAGGTGCTCCCTTCAGTGTGCCCAGCTCCTGGTGCAGGAGGGTTTCTCTATCTGCTAATAATAGCTGATGACACAGTCTGACACTGGCTGGCAGGGAGTGAGGTGGGTGTGGAGACACAGAAATGAGCCCTGGCAGGGGAAACAGTGCATTTATTGTCATCTGAGGCTGCTCTGGCAGCCAGTGCTGCAGTGCTGTTGGAAAGTCAGACTTACTTCCTTGCAACCACTCTGTTCTTTTTGTGTTTTCCTGCGTCTTAACATCTGGGTGCACTCCTGAGTGGTGCCAGAGCCTGTGGAAGTGGTGTCATTTGGATTTTACTTACTTCACTTTATATTTTCTCTTGTAGCTGGTGGATGGACACCCGTGCAGCCCTTCCCTCTCCTGTGGGCATGGGGACATTTGGCAGCCAGGCTGTGGGCAGGCCCCGAGGCAGCTTCCAATCCCCTCAGTGAATGCCTTGTTCATGCTCCAGCCATTATGGCCCTCACCATCTTGTGTACTAACAGAGTGAGCACTGAGCAGCCCTTCACATCTGCCACAGAATGACCATTTGTGTTTGTGGGCAGCATATTTTTTGAGTCCATATTCACAGTTTATTCAGTAATTGTTGAGCGCCGCAGTCTCCTACCCCTGCCCTACACGTGCCAGTCTGCTTTTGCTTTCTCCTGTCCCTGGTGCAGGTTGATGCAGGCCAGCAGCACTGTGTGCTGCTGCTCCTGGGCTCTGGTGAGAACCAGCTCCAGGGCCTTTGGGTGAGTAAAGTGGGGAGGTTTAAAGGATATAGGCAAGACAAACAGAAGGCCAGTTATACTAATGGATCTGGGCAGTCAGACTCTTCTTGTCATGAAGCCAAAGAGGATCTACCAGGGCATAGGGATCTACCAGGGTTACATTGGACAACTACATGCAGGTGACTGAAATGTAAAGACTCTTCTTCCATGTGTTTCTAACCATGGCCCTGATACTTCCATAGCTGATGCCTGATACTGTTGCTTGACAGTTTCTATCTGCATTTTGTCTACTGTTACATCTGCTGTCTGAGCCTTCATGTCCCTCTGCCCTCCTGCCATGCCTGCAGGACAGCTGGAGAAGTCATGGCGCAAACTGTTGTGTTCACTGTAGGTCTCCCTCTAGCCTTGATGGAGTGGCAGGATTAAACAGAAGCCAGGCAGGCTTGCAGAAGTCTTGTGGCTTTTTTTTTTTTTTTTTTGTTTTGTTTTGTTTTGTTTTGATTTGTTTTGATTTGTTTTGTTTTGTTTTTAAATTGGTTGGAAGCAGAAGTGCCAAGGTAAGGACAGGCCAAGCCCTACTCTTACCACCTCCTCAGAGTGGTTCCAAAGAATGTTTATCAGTGTGGTGATAGGTGTTTAAGATATATAAATACTTATAAATATATACCCATCATTTGCATCTATGGGAGGCATAGTGACTGACAGGCTATAACCAACTGTCTGTGGTCACATTTTGACCTTATAGGGGTTTCTGAACTTAAAATTACAGCCTTGTTAGTGAGGTGACAATTGGGTAGACACAGAGGGAAGGACAAGTGTCCCATGCTAGGGGAGGAGGAGAAACAGTGGCTTGTCAACAACATTTGGTTGTGCTTGGGATCCTCAGGCCCAGAGCTCATCATCACTGGGGGTGTGTCTGTTGGAGAGAGGCATGGTGCGGGCTGAGAGCTGGCCTGAAGAAAAGAGCAGCAAGTGAGAGGTGGTGGTGGTCCCGAATGAGTCAAGGCTGCTACCTTCGTGTGCGAGTTGTGATCTGCTCAACCCAGCTATCTAAGCTGTGAGAGGAGGTCTGTGACCAGCAGCATTACCTTGCTTCCACACCCCCTGCCTTGGACAGCAGATTCTGATGGACGTCTGCACCAATGCATGAGTTTGGGTCTGGGGTCAGGGGGAAATGAGCCCAGATCTGCTTACCAGGGAGGACAGTGGGTGGGACAGAGCAGGGGAGCAGCTCAGCCATGCACTTTTCCTGGTGGGGGGCCAGGCTCCTGGTCCGTGTCGAGCTGCTCTGGACGAGGAGGCGAGTCCCCGCTGCTGGGACTGGGGTCATAGGCACAGCTGTGAGCAAAGAGAGGCAAAGGCTGTGCCCCCGCGCCTGTGCCCCCCGCGCCAGCGCCGAGCTGCTGCCGGGCTCAGCGTGCGGAGCGCTCCCAGCCTCTCCCCACCCAGTTTCTTTGTCTGGCTGTGAGGATGAGATGGCTGTGAAAACGCACACGGCTGGCAGGGCCTCGGCTGCTGCAGACTGCAGGGACACGGAGGGATTCTCTTTCATCCTCTGTTGCCAGGGAGGAAACTGCAAATTGCCACCACTGCGGCGATGTTCCCAGAAACCACCCCAGGGGCGGCAGATGAAGAACAAACCCATTCCCTGGAGTGGAGTTAATTGTGCAAGAGCTTCCTAGGCCGAGGCTAGTGTGTGAGCTCCGCGGAAGGCTCCGGGCAGCCGTGGTCCAGTCTGTGGCTGTGGAAGGGGGTTGACTCACACCCCGAAGCCCGGGCTGTGGGTGCTGGCTGGGGAGACCAGATGAGGGCAAGGGGAGTTGGAGATTGTTTGGGGCATTTAAAGCAGTAGGGAAAACGGAATATTCTCTGGAATATCATTGAGCTGTGCCACCCCAGTACCTGGTAGCCATGTGTGAGCTCAGGCTCTTTGCCCTGTGCTGCCTGCAGTGGGTGTTCAAACTTGCGCAAGTGAAGGTAGTAGAGCAGCCCCTCAGCCAGGACAGGGGCTGTTCCCCACAGGACACTGTCTTTCCTCTCCCATCAGTGTATGCTGAGTTGCCCAGATCCAAAAGCATGAAAGCAGGAAGAGCGTAAGAACAGTTCTGGTCGGTGTGCTTCTCCACTGTCTGGCTGCACTCCTTTGGAGAGGGCTGCTGGCCACTTGGGTGGATGAAAAGGAAAACAGAGGAGATGGTGAGATGGACGTGCAGTTCAGTCCCTCCTGGGCATTGTAAGGTGCCTCAGAAGAGCTACAGCAAGTGTTGTAAGGGAGGGACAGATTCCAACAGCAGAGGCATCATCTTCAGGGCTATCTCGTGGATGGTCTTTGCAAGTTGGTAACAGATGAGAGATGTAAGTTGTCTTCTTCAGTATGGCTTATTTTGCATCATGGTATTTGTGTGAGATATAAAGACATGCCCTTAAGAAACAAACGTGTGCTAAGTACTGCTGCATGGCTTGTGCTGGCTGCAGATTCATGTGCATGGTGACCTGGTGTAGGAAGCTTTTGGCTTCTCTCTGTATATTTTATGGAGGCCTCTTTGGTGTGTCCACAGTGACCCTCCTTTGTGCTCATCTTGTCTCAGTGGTGTTTCTGGCAGCACCTCTTCCAGTAAAAAACAGCCCTACAAGTATGATTGTTTTGGTCCTTGTCCTGTGGTTTCAAGTGTCAGTCCAGGTGTGAAGTCTCTGCAGTGCCAGCTGTTGGGATGCTGAGCTGTGTGGTGCAGCTGGAGAGCACCCAAGAACAGCACTGGTCACTGAGAAGCATGAGTGTTGCCTGCTGCTGACAACCACTATGTTCTTCCCTTTGCAGAGTGATCGTCTCCTTATCAAAGGAGGGAGGATAGTCAATGATGACCAGTCATTCTATGCTGACATTTACATGGAGGATGGCCTCATCAAGTAAGTATGGGACTTCTCTTGTCTCCACCTCTCCTTACATCAGCTTCAGTTTGTATGGTTACTGTCTTTTTGTGTATCCAACTTGCCAGCCAGTAAAACTTGATGCCCTGCTTTGGTTAGAGGCTGAGCTGTGCAGGGTGTGTGACCAGCGTGATTGCCAGCTCTGTATGGTGACTCCAGTGGCTGAATTACATGCAGGCTGGCCACCCCATGATGCAGAGCTGCATCTGATTTGTGACTCTTGCTTTACCCTTTTAACAGCATTAGCATGAATGACCCAACACGAGATCCCATTTGTTGGCACTATCCAGGGCAGTGCTGTGCTGCATCCTTGAGATTTTAAGAAATTGCAGGCACCCAGCTTCTTCCTTTGTGTTTTGAAGGTGCAATAGTGACCTTATTTTCAAAGGCTGCAGTTCAAGTGTGGAAATGTATCCCTCTGGGACCAGCTCCAAGCTGTGTGAGTTTAAGGAGCCATGGTAGTTTGTAGCAGAGAGACCCGAAAAGGCATTACTTGCTCTGCAGTGAGAGGAAAATATCCAGCATGGTATGTCTTAAAATGCTATCAGCAGAGAGAAGTATTTTTAACAAGTGGGACTGTATTTTTGTGAGGCTGTTACTAACTGAGGGACAGGAGCATTTGTGATTGACTGATACTCACACCCAGGCAGGGATCAGAGCTAGCATCAGGTCTTGTCATGGCACAGATCTCCTGGGTACTCTTGGGCAAATCATTTGACCTCATCTGCAGCCTGGAGGTCACAGAATTTCATTGCCTTGGAAGGAAAATGCTCTCACAAGTGAATTCTGTTAAGAAAACAGTGAGAAGTTTAAATCTGTTGGTGATGTTTTCATCGCCATAAAGGCAGGGGAAGCAGCTGATGGTTCATTGCTGTGAGGATGCTGAAGTGAGCCGTTCTGTCCACAGAACTTTGTTATTCTAAGAAAATAGCCTTCAAAGCAACTGGAGTTGAATGAAATGTGAAGATGCAATTTGCCTTTTACCTCCCCAGTGTGCCAACGAAACCAGAAGTTTTCCATTAAACCCAACTTGTCTTTTTCCTTGATCTGCCAGGGAAGACTGACTGAGGAAGGCTTGGTGGAAATAGGATTTCTGAAAGAAGAGATTTGAAGGCTGAGTGCTACATATGGACAGATAAAGGGATTGAAGGGGTGAGGGGCTGAGTAAAGGGGCTTCTAAGGCTTGGGCGACCTGGCCTGCAGGAGGGCTGGGTGTATCTTGGGAGGAGACTGCCATGCGCTCGAACAGCACAAACTCCAGAGGACTGTCCTGGCGTTTTAAGTTACGAGCAGAGGTAAACTGGAACTGTTTTCATTTCCAGTTGTCAGGAGTTATTTTTGGGTGCTTGGGATTTTAGCTGCCTTCAGTACAGCATGGCCCTGCTGATAGCAAAGATGCGTCTCCTTCAGGGACATGAAGGAGCCAACCTGAGAGGGAAGGTCCTGGGGCGGGTAGGAGTCAGGGAGAAGTCAGCCGGGCTGCAGGTGACCATGCTGTGTGCTTCATGGGCTCCTCACCAGCTCCCTGGAGAGAGGCTTCCCTCTGCCCTTGGGACTGGGTGCTGTGAGCAGCATTCCAAGTCTCTGAGAAGCCCTGAGCTGGCCCAACAGCTGTGGCATTACAGTGGGAAATCATCTTTCTCTGTGAGTAAGCCTCAGACTTGAGCCTTACTTAAAGTGGTCGAGAGGATGAAGGAGAGGAGAGATTAGGGGTGCAGCTTATAGGAAGTGGGGCTGGTGTGCGGTTTTGTGTCCTACCTGCTGCAGGAAGTGCTTGCAGGACCCTGACTTGTGAGTCTGTGGGGTGTGAAGTGCCCTAGGCAGCTTTCCACCATACGCTATGGAGAGTTCCATGCCCATCACACCATATTCACCACCTACCTCAACCCAGCACCTACCCCAGACAGCAGGTCCCATCACAGATGCCACTGGAGCAGTTGGACAGGTGTCAGCCATACCTGGACTATGCAAGTTGAAGGTTTAAGCAGGACAGATAATCTTGTGTGTCACTGCAGAGCAAGGTGGTTTCAGTCTGCTGGCTCCCACAAGCCCAGCTTCAGGAGTGGAGAAGAGCAGGGGGAGTGGACCAGACTGCTCCCAGGCTGAACCCTTCACTGATTGCATTGTGGTTGGTTTTCATTTGTTGTGGCTCACCACCTTGGTGTGATCTCATCAGGCAGATTGGAGACAATCTGATTGTCCCTGGAGGGGTCAAAACCATAGAAGCCAATGGGAAGATGGTGATCCCTGGAGGAATTGATGTCCACACTCGCCTGCAGATGCCGTACAAGGGGATGACAGCAGTGGATGATTTCTTCCAAGGAACAAAAGCAGCCCTGGCTGGGGGAACCACCATGATCAGTGAGTGCACCTGGAAAGGTCCTGCACATGACAGCACCCACCACTCTTGAAACATTTCCCAATTATTTATTTTTCTCTTTCCTTTTCTCAGTTGTCTTTGTTTTAAAAGTCCATGGCAGCTTGCTCACCTCTTCTGTGTTCTTTGTCAATATAGTCTAGAGAGTGAGGATTGGGATGAATCTCTGGGATCCTTAGTAATAATGAAGTGGTGGGATAGATATTTGCATAAGACCCCTTGCCCTTGCAGATCCCATGTTTTGCAGTCCTTGATGGGACTGAGTGCCCCTGGGACCCTCAAAAGGGACAACATTACTTTTTTCCCCTGTTAAAAATAAGGCAGCATGATGCTCAGATGACTCTGAGCAGAGGAACAGAGCAATGTCCTGGCATCCCGTAGTGCTCAGAAATAAACACTGCTAACAAAAAAGGAAAAGGAATTCTGAGGTCCTTCCCTGGAGAAGGCCATGGCTGCACTGGTTTGAGGTCCAGGTTTTATGGCTGTTCAGTGGTCACAGCTTGGTGCAGGGTTTCTTGGGATGCAGGAGCAACTGTTGATCGTTCCAGTAAAGGGCTGGGTTTCTTATCCTCCCCTTGTCAGTTCTCCTTCCCCCTGGGCCAAAAAAAAAAAGTTGTGTGAAATGGACTGTGGCAAGGCAAGGGGATGACAGGCTGGGCAATAAAAGGTGCATTAGTACTGCAGTGTGGGAGAAGGCTGTTAATGGAGTGGGAGTGGGGATGAGGGAGGACAAGGCCCTTCAGCTGATTTCTCTGCAGAAGCCTGTAAAAGCCCCTGGACCCCTGCCAAAGGCCATTAGCAAAGGCTCTTCGTGCTCCCTGCTGAGACAGGCACTTGGAGGAGCCCAGGCTATAGCAGATCTGATGGGCACCACTTTAGAGTTGGGGCTGGGATCCTGATGATGGCTGGCAGCATGCAGGCTCCTGGTAGGGTGCCCTGGGTGAGGACCTCATGCCCACCCTTTGCCCCATTGTGGCTTTGCAGTGGACCACGTGGTGCCGGACCCCGAGTCCAGCCTGGTGGAGGCGTGGGAGCGGTGGCGGGAGTGGGCGGACGGCAAAGCCTGCTGCGACTATGCGCTGCACGTGGACATCCCCCGCTGGAGCGACCGCGTCCGTCAGGAGCTGCACACCATGGTCCACGAGAAAGGTTTGCTGCCCACCACTCCCTGCACGTGGGCCTTGGTGAGGAGGGCCAGGGGTGACCATCTGTCCTCAAACTGTTGAGTGCCTGCTGGGATCTGGCATGGCTGCCAGCAGGAGCTATGCCTCTGGATGGGCCAGTGGGGAGGAACAGCCTCGGCTCACCCTGCTGTCCTCTCTGCTCTACTCCAGGAGTCAACTCCTTCATGGTGTACATGGCCTACAAAGACTTGTACCAGATGTCAAACACTGAGGTGAGATCTACTTTGCCACCTTGGCTGTGTCAGTGGCCATGAGGGCATAGCAGCTATGCTGGGCACAGAGTGGCTAGGGGATGGCAGCAATGATGGGTGTAGGGCAGCAGGGAGATGGGAGCTGTGCTGGACACAGGCTGACTGGGGAATGGCAGCCATGTTTGGCACAGGGACTGCCAAGGCCACGCATAGGCCAGGGCTGTCTCTCTGCTCTGTAATAACTTTTTCTTATCTCTCTTTTAGCTGTATGAGATATTTAGCTGCCTGGCAGAGCTTGGTGCTATAGCTCAAGTCCATGCTGAAAATGGAGATATAATTGCCCAGGTAACTAACTACTCTTCTGGTGGGCAGGGACTGAATGTCTATCCCAGGCAGATGTGGTGGTGGGCATTAGCCAAATGACTCCAAAGCTGCACGGACATCTTCTGCAAGGTGGTTGCTTTGCTGCTCAGTAGCCATATCTAACATCAAGAGTTTTTTTGCTGTGAGTGTATGGTGTATAAGTGACTCTAAATAGTGAGTTAGTGATTATCTAAATGGAAGAGGGTGGGCCATCAAGTACGGTGTGTTCTCTCTGACCGCAGCTCTTGTTTGGTGTGGAGAGGGAGAGGCCATTGCCTTGCACACAACCAGCTAAGAGAATTAAAGTGTTTGAAAAGTGCCTTGGCAAGAGACAAATTTTCTCCCTGCTGTAGTACACAGCTGGCTAATGGAGCTGGATCAGCAAGGGAATTGTTGTGAGGGATGTGGTTTGGTGGGCAATCTGTGTTGACTGTGCTGTAATTGGTGCTGGATGAGAGAAAGTCCAAATGTTTTGTTTCTCATTAAGAGAGAGAAGACATTGCTCAGTTACACTTTTCAGTCGCTTATTTTTTCCTGTCTCTGTTGTTCTCGGGAGTTGAAGTGTGAATGAAGAGATCATTCTTAGATTATCCCCTCAGATGACAAGGATCAGTTTTTCTTTGGGCTTTTTTTAGAGCTGTAGTGCACAATTGGATGGCTTTTTCACATGGAAAACCAAGAGTCATCAGAGGAATTGTACTGGCTAGAGTTTACCTCTACTTCAGCACCAGCCTAACCACAAAATGCCTCAGAACTGTTAGTTGGTAGCATTTCACAGGCCTGCATGCAGATGCATACGTGGTTATTCATGATCCTTAATTACAACAGCAGAATACTTGGGGTAATGTTAATAGAGGAACCAACAGCTCACGGTACCAGCTTCTCTAGAAACTGATGCAGGATTTAACATTTGCAGATTGCCCAGTGGTTAAATAACAGCACCAGAGACCTTGGGAGGAGAATTTTTTTTACTGCTTTAATGATTGTTCTCTCAGTAGTTTCTCCTTGGACTATTTGCTTTTCAGAAGGAGAGGGGCGCCAGAGGGGTGCTTTGAAAGGGACTGTAAACATCAAATGCTCTACATGGAGATGGGTGGGGAGCTTTGTACCCTTGTTTTGCCCACCCTGTGCTGCCTTCATTGAAGATGTTTCAGTTGGTGTCTGTGATCCCTCTGAGCCCTCCTCTTTCCCCATCCTCTTTCTCTCAAACCCATTGAGAGTGCAACAGCCTCTTGTCATGTATGCTCATCCTCAGTACATGGGGTGGTGACAGTCCTGAGGGAAGCACTGGACATGAGGGGTCTACTTGTGTGTGATTGATAGTTTCACAGACTTGTAACATCCTTCTGCCCTTCTGATGTCCTAGGAACAAGCCAGGATGTTGGAGATGGGAATAACTGGCCCCGAAGGCCATGTGCTGAGCAGACCTGAGGAGGTAAGATCCAAAGGACAGAGCTGAAGAGTTTTCTCCACAAGTCATAGCAGGATGTTAGTGGGGCCAGGCAAGCACTGTGTGCGTGTGCATTCCTTCTGTACAGGCAGTACTGTCTTGCCTGTCATTAACTCAGGAAAGAGTGAAGTGCACACTTGTGACAAATGTTTTTCAGCCTTGCCGAAGTCTCCAAGCAGAGAAAAGGGCTTCTACATCTCTAGGAGATTAATCTACAGCAAGGTCTGTGTGGCTGTAGCAGCATTTGGGGCTGCTTTGAGGTTTGTATAGGTGAGACCATGGCAGTGAGATTCTTGAAATGAATTGAAGGCTGAGTTTCAGGTCCTCTGAAAAGACATTGTGAATGTCTGAGTGCAGACAGGTTCCAGCCTCTTCCTGCTTAATCTCTGCTTAGGGTCGAAAGTGTGGTTCAAAATCAGACAGGCAAAGCCTTTGGTGGAAGGAGTGGGAGGGATGGAGAGGGGAAATTCTCTGGTTACAAGTTATTGTCAAGACACTAATTAGATTACTTCTAATTTTAGCTCTAAGTATTTTTCTCTTTGGTCCATTAATATGAGCTCAGTTTAGTTTCAGATAGGTTTTCTTGAGATAGCTTCCTGCTGAGAGGTGCATTTAACTTCCACAGGACATGAAAGAAGAAAACAATAAGAATTTGGTATCTGAGCAGAGGAGCACAGGGACAGATTTGTATTTCAGGGTCTGCTGGAAATAAAATCAGTTGTCTTATAAGTGTAAGAGCTTGATTCTATTATGGCTGGTAACAGCAGACACAGCCTAGTGCAATGCAGTGCTTGCTCTCTTTGAAGTGTGAGAGTGTAAAGCATTTTAGTGCACAGGGAAGAGACTCAGTGTCAAATCAGAGTCCCTCTGTGTGTAAACTGCCATTTATTTTTTATGACTCTAAACCCATTGCCACTACTTGGCAAGCTAACCTGCAATTATGGGATGTCGTGATTGTGCCAGGATTTGAGAACTGACCTATTATTATGAGACAGCACTGCGGTTCTTCTGCAAAGCTGAGTGTTTGATCTTGAAATGCCACTAGAGCATAAAGCAGCTGAGAACAGTGCAAGAAAGTTCTAGATAATCATCCACATTTCATTGCCTTTAAAAATAACCAATCTGACATATTCTGCCTGGGAGAATGTAAGGCAGAACACAAATGACCCTGCTACTGCTCTTAAAGCCTGCAGGTTAATGGGTAAGCAATGGGAGAGTGGTCCATAACTCTGTGGGTCTGCTGTGCCCCAGAGGGACCTCTACAGTGGTTAAAGACATGCTCTTCTCCCAGGTGATGGTAGTGATTGGTGGGGCAGGATGGTGCTGCTCCAGATTGACTTGTGAACAGTATTCAGTGATGGTTTTGGGTGCTTCTGTCTACATATTAAACCCTGTCAACTATTCAAGTCTAGAAGTGTGCCCTTGTTTAATTTTATGTTTAAAAGGTGTTTAAGCAGAAGAGAAAAACCTCATTTCCCTGTGCAGTGAATAGGGCTACAGAAGTAGGAGTGGTGTCTGGGTACATATGTGTCTGGGTGCAGGATCTGCTCCTCTGGCTCCTGGCAGAGCGAAGCTCACACAGCTGCAGGCAGCTCCCTGCAGCTGGCAGCCCTGGCCGCCCCCAGGAGCTGGCCGTGGCACGTTGTCTTTTTAAGGCTTCTGTTGTGAACTTTCTCATGCCGAAGCTTGCAGCCAAACTGTAGAGCAAACACTTGGAGAACCTCTGGGGTTGAGCTCAGGCCAAGCATGGGCTGATGTCATTGTCCAAAGATATTCCTGGCAATGGAAATCTGCCCTCTGCTAACAGCAGGGCAGAGAGACACAGGGCTGGGTGTCCATAGGCCCCAGCGGCAAGAGCAGCTGCATGGCCACACAGCAGACCCTGGTGCCAGCAGCCTGCCAATGCAGGGCTCCTGGCATGCCAGTCTCCAGCAGGGTGACACTTGGTTAAAACAAGCACAGCTGCAGGAGAGCTAAGAGTAGGGAGGGATCTGAAGGGGCAGACCCTTTCGACATGTGAGCTATGCTGTCAGGCATGGACAGCAGTCCCTGGGCTTCTCTATCAGGAGAGCTGGAATCAGGCAGTGGTCCAGGCATGGTCTGGACATTTCTGCCCTACTGAGCATCCTGTGGCTGGAGCCTGTGGTTTGGGCCCAAGGGATGCTAAAATGTCCCACTCAGGTCTCCCAGATTAACCTGCCCTCAGAGAGTCAGGGGTAAGTAGAGGACACAGGGTGTCAGCAGCAATCCATGGTGTGCTAAGAGGAGCAGGGTCTCCTCCCTGCCCATCCTGTGCTCCTCTGCAGCCCTGCACCATCCTCTTTTCCAGCTGGAAGCAGAAGCTGTCTTCCGGGCCATCACAATTGCCAGCCAGACCAACTGTCCCCTCTATGTGACTAAAGTGATGAGCAGAAGTGCTGCTGACCTCATATCACAAGCCAGAAAAAAAGGTGAGTGGCAGCTGCTGCTGCTGCTGTGGTCCTGGACAGCTGGAGACAGTGGTCCCTGTGTCCTCATGGTTGTTTTGCCAAGGCCACCACTGTGCCCTGAGTACAGTCCAGTGCTTTCCCTTCTGCTGCTCAGTTCACCTGACCTGTGAAGGGCACAGGGACAGTTCATCAGGCCACAGGGAGCCACCTCTTGTTGTGACATCGGGTAATATCAGCATGTGGGTCACAATAGGAGCAGTGCTTTAAGCACCAAAGTTTGCTTGCAGCTGTGGAGGGGCTTTCTGAGGATACTTGTCCAACCCATGTGCGAATGGTTTGAGCTGCTGCCTACAGGTCTGGGCTGTCTTTGAAATGCTGGCCTCTCGGAGGTGCTGGTGCCTCTTCAGGTAGCTGAAGGCTCCATTTGTCTCTAGTGGTGCAGCTCAGGGACTCCTCGTGCACTTCATGTCCACAGCTGTGTTCAGTGAGCCCTAGCCCCAAGAGCTGGTGAATGAGGAGGAGGTTGTTAGGCAGCTTCTACCCAGACTGCTTACCCCTGACACTGATGCAGGCTTTGCTGTCCCTCCTTCCTGTCCAGCACCTGAGGTCCAAGCAGGCAGCATGGGATGGGTTGATGCAGGTTTAGGTGTCCTCTGGTCAGAGCGGGTTGTTGGTAATGTTGTGAACAGAGATGCCTCCAGGCTTCTCCAGGAGGACATCCTTTCTGTTCCCCTTTCTAGGCAATGTGGTGTTTGGTGAGCCGATCACAGCTAGTCTGGGGACTGATGGGACACACTACTGGAGCAAGAACTGGGCCAAGGCTGCAGCATTTGTGGTCTCTCCACCTCTGAGCCCAGACCCAACAACTCCTGACTACATTAACTCCCTCCTTGCAAGGTGAGTGTCAGCTCTGCTGGGCACTGCTGCCAGCAAGAAGAAACGGGCTCTAGCCTTTGATAGGGAAAGAGCTTAGGAAGTACCTGAGCAGTGGAGACATCAGTACAACCTGAACCACTCTGCTGTAGCTGTTTGATGAGCTGAGTGATGAAATTACTCTGGCCTTGGTGGCTCTGACTCCCTGCAGGTATCCGCCCTCTTACCTTTTCTGTTTTTTCTTCAGTGGGAGGAGAGGCTGCAAGGTTCCAGCTGGGCTGGGTGGCTTGTCCTCTTTCACCAGGACAAATCTGGTGGAGATTAGGAAACGTGTTGTCAGCCTGGGCCTCTGGCAGTGCAGTCACTCAGACATATGGCTGAAATTA
Source organism: Eubucco bourcierii (assembly GCA_013396675.1). NCBI lineage: Eukaryota > Metazoa > Chordata > Aves > Piciformes > Ramphastidae > Eubucco > Eubucco bourcierii. Next base: position 80,738 of record VWZE01015924.1, read on the forward strand.
CCAGAGGAAGGTGGAGATTACCAGTGGATTAGAGCTGACTCACAGCCCCGAGCAGAGCCGTGGTGTCTGTACCAGCCTGGGTTCAGGCACAGCTGGTCTGGGAGCTGGGTGCCTGAGGCCACTTGCCTCATGGGCAGCACTAGCAGCTAGCCTGCTTTACTGTGCTTCCTTTTGCCTGGCAGTGGTGGCTTGTCAGCTTCTGCCTGCTTGCTGCTTCTTGAGGACCCAGCAACAGCTGGGTAATGTCTAGGGAGCCATGGGCTTGTCCATGCATCCTGTAGAGAGCTGCTTCTAGGGAGGTCTGACTCTCTCCATCCTGCTGTCAGATTTACACGTGGCCTTGGGTGGTGTTTGCCTTTGTGACAGAAATGTGGCATGGATGCTGTACCCTGGGGCAGAGGCTGCAGAGCTTCTTGGTCTGTTGTGCTGTGTGAGTGTCTGTGTGGGGCTGAGAAGAGCCTTTGGTAAGCTCCAGCCAGACAAGCACCTCAAAGCAGAGCCCAGGAGCAGACTGGGATGCTCTCCTCAGTGGGGAAGTTGGGCAGTGCCTTATGGGTGCAGGAGCTGGCAGTACACAACAGAAAGGCTGAATGTGGGCCTCAGTCCTCAGGAGAAGGAAGGAGAATCTTCCTCTCTGCGTGGCAAAAGGGCTGCCCTCCCAAGCAGACCTGACAAACGGCCAGAAATGGCTTTTCTGACTCAGGCTGGTATATATTTTTTTTTTATCCTTTGTGTTAATGCAAATGAGAGTCTGGTATGGAAGGACATCTTTCGGCTTGGCACAAAGGCTGCCTTGTTTTTGCTGAGCTGACCCTCAGGTGTGCAGGATGCTGTCCATGGCCAGCTGGGCAGTGTGACCTGGCCATTCTGTGCCCCCAGGGGACACAACCACCACAAGGTGGAACTCTTCAGATCGAGGGGCTGTAGAAATGAGGGTAGAGAGTAAAAGAGAACTGAGCTTGGGGCTACGCATGCTCCATGTCCCTCATATCCTGCTGTTGTCTGACCATGAAGTGACTGACAATGCTTTTGCTGCCACCACCCTGCAGTGGTGACCTGCAGGTTTCGGGAAGTGCCCACTGCACATTCAGCACTGCACAGAAAGCAATTGGAAAAGACAACTTCACAGCCATCCCAGAAGGGACCAACGGCATAGAGGAGCGGATGTCTGTCATCTGGGACAAGGCAGTGGTAAGAGCCATGCCAGGGAGAGGGCAGAGCAGCTAGGTGTGACGAGCACCTCAGATTCTTCCGTTCTCTCCCCTGCAGAGCTGGGCAGCCAGCTCCCTTTCTCTCCTGGCTCTGAGAGTCAAAACAAGCCAGAGCAGCAGATACAGCTCTCTTGGGTTCAGGGTGAACAGCCAGGAGCTCTACCTGTGCCCTCAGTGCTTGGTCTTTCTGGTGCCAGGAGTGGGATCAGCCACAGCGGTCTGGGTCCAGCTATCCAGGGTTGTGTGGGAGTGAGTCTGGTGCTTCCTGAGGTTCTTATCCTTCCTGTCTCCAGAAGAGTGCTTTGTTCTCTCTGTGTCTGAGCAGGCCACAGGAAAGATGGATGAGAACCAGTTTGTGGCTGTGACCAGCACAAACGCTGCAAAAATCTTCAACTTGTACCCACGGAAGGGGAGAATAGCAGTGGGCTCGGACAGTGACCTGGTTATCTGGGACCCTGATGCCGTGAAGATTGTCACAGCAAAAACCCATCAGTCTGTAAGCTTCTGCCCACCCATGGGAATGCTGGGGCTGGTCTGTTCAGTGCACTGTGTGACTGCTGCCTGGCTGCTGGGAGTGTGACACTGACCTGCTGAGCTGGGCTCTGAGGAGTGGGGTCTGAGCCCAAGCTCTGGGCAATGTGGGGTAATAGGTCTGTGAGCCCTGTGCTCTCACACAGCAATTTTCTCATCCTATTGTGTTGCCCTTCTGCTGGGCCTGGCTCAGGGAGGTGTAAGGACTAAAGGAAGACTCCAAGACAGGCAAGGCTACCACAGGTGTCCTCTCTAGACTGGTGATGTCAGCAGCTAGGTATAGGGTCTAACCAGCCCTGAGTTGGCAGGCAGTGCTCAAGTGCCTCCTGACCATCATCTTCTGGTTGCTGCAGGCAGCTGAATACAACATCTTTGAAGGGATGGAGCTACGTGGGGCCCCGCTGGTTGTCATATGCCAAGGGAAGATCATGCTGGAGGATGGAAACCTGCATGTGACCCAGGGGACTGGACGCTTCCTGCCCAGCAGCCCTTTCCCTGACTATGTCTACAAGCGCATCAAAGCCAGGAGGAAGGTGAGGAGATTGGGATTCCCCAAGGCACAGTTGGGATGCTGTTAGCACAAATTACCCTTTTCCCTTATAACTGATTTGTTTTCCTCTGTATTGTCACTGGACCCTGGAAACAGTGCTGCAAAGTGATGTATTGTGAGCCTGCAATTGGGATAGTTAAGGCTTGGGCAGAAAGCTTTGACCTCAGTGTTGAGGGAGGGCCAGTAGTGGGGGCATATGCTTGGCTAGGTCAGCAGTGGGTGATGCCTGCTGCTGTTGCCCTCCTGCTGCAGCAGGGGCCTGTGCTGAGTTTGAAATGAGGAGACTGGGCAAAATAGCCTCTGCTTCCTCACGCAGGCAGCACAAACTCCTGCCGAGGGACTACCTGTTGTCGGGCTGTGTACACTCTGCAGGGTGGTGGTGAAGGAGGCTGTCACACAGGAGGGGTGGTGGGGCTGCACCAGTCTACCCTGGGCTGCAGGAGGTCTCAGGCATGAAGGACAAGGGGCACAGGGCTGGTGGTGTGAATTGCCTCTGCAGCAGGACTGCAGAGTCAAGGATCGTTGGAGTGTGCTGCTCCCTGGGAGCAGAAACGTGTCACTGTCCTCTTCCCTTCAATGACAGATGGCGGAGATGCATGCTGTGCCACGGGGCATGTATGATGGACCTGTGTTTGACCTGACCACCACTCCCAAGGGGGGCACCCCTGCGGGCTCAACCAGGGGGTCCCCAACGAGGCAGACACCTCCAGTCAGGAACCTTCATCAGTCTGGATTCAGCCTGTCAGGTGAACACATGTGGTGGCTGGGCTGGGAGGGCAAAAACCCACTGCCCACCCTGTCCCAGCCCTGGCTTGCAGCAGGGGGAAAGTGGAGATGGCCTGGGGCAAGCTGAGCACAAGAGTAGAGCACAGCAGGGTGAGATCCTGTGTGTTCCTAAAAGGACATGGCTGGAGCTGGCCCTCCACCCTGCTGCACCTTTCAGTAGGGGCAAGGACTGTGGCTATGGAGGTGCCAGCGCAGCATCACTCCTGCTCTTGCAGTGTGCATTTGTTCATGGAGTGTTTGCACAGATACTGAAGCCACCACAGCTGTTGGGGTCATTACTGGAGCTGGAGCGTGTTGCTGTAGACAGCCTTGGGAGGCTCCTGGGCGAGACCCTGAGCTGCCTGACATCCCAGTCCTGCAAAGAAAATGCTCCTAACTTAACTTGGCTGTCTGTTTCCCTTGTGCTTTTTCCTCTCCCAGGTACCCAGATCGATGAGGGGGTTCGCTCCGCAAGCAAGCGCATCGTTGCGCCCCCGGGAGGCCGCTCCAACATCACCTCCCTCAGTTAAGTGTCCCTGTCGAGGAGGAAGCAAAACCCCTGTGAAAGCGAAGGAAGAAAAATGGTACCTTGGTGTTTAAGAAGGAAAAGCAAATAAACCTGTTCTGAAGAATCGATAAGCCTCAAGCCTTATGTTTCACAAACGCTCCTTGCTACCTAGCTTTAAAGATATTGCTTTGTTTTGTTTTATGCATAGCCTTAAAATCCTGTGGTTGTTGTCGTGGGTGCGGTCGGGTCGTGTTTTTACTCCTCCTCTCTGTATGCATGCCGCTCAGACAGGTCAGTGTGGTGTTCGTGTTGGACGCGTGTGGGACGCGGTGGCGTGGGGCAGCTGGAAGGACCCGGCCTGGGGAGCCAGCCGGGCAGGCAAAGTGTAGGGCCAGCTGGATGCACGGTGCAGGGCGGGCAGGGCAGGCTCACGGATGCTGGCAGGAGCAGCTGGGGCTGTGCTGTATTTGTGTCCTTCATCTCCAGCCGGCGCTCGCTGGCGTTTCGCTGCGAGGCCCCACGGGGAGCCCAGATCATCTCTGTAACAGCTGCCGCAGCGCTGCGTGTCAGGAGTTTTACTACTTTGTACACTTTATTAAAAAAAAAATTGTTCCTTCAAACAACTACTCTGGCTGGTTGGCTGTTTTCTTCCTTGGGCTGCTGCTGGGCAGGGGTGATAGGAAGTTGTGCCTTGTAGGCCAGCTGGGCAGGAAGGTCTGTGGGCTGTTTTGGAGCTGGAAGACACTGTTGTGTGCATGGTGCTTGCTGCTGCAGGTCACAGCTTGGGGCTTCTTGGGCATATAGGTAAGCCAGCACACTGCAGTGTGTGACAGGCTGCTCACCTTGTCCCTCTGGTCCCTGGCTGCAGCCTAGGCTGGCCATCAAGGGCTGTGCTGACGGTGAGAGCTGCACCTGTCATCTGTGTGGTGACAGACACTAGCTCTGCATAGCATCGCTTGTACTCAGTGCTGGGTCATCCTAGCTGTGGCTAGCCTGGAGACTGCTTTCCGAGAGTTAAATCCTCCCCTTCTGTCCAATGCTGTTATGGTAACAACCTCCCCAAAGCTTGCAAAGCATGCAGAGAAACCCAATTGGTTTTGAAGTATTACTAAAATGATGTACCAGTTTAGGCTGTGCTAAATAAATACACTTGGGTTGGGTTTTTTTCTTTTCCTTAAGTATTTGACCTTGAAATGTTTATTTTTTACATGCCTGCAGCTCAGACAGGACAAACTGTCCATGCAACCATCCTTTAGGGGCCATGCCAGAATAGCTGTGCTGGGTTGAGGAAGGCTGCTCATGCTTAGGAGTCTGTGAAGTTCTGCTATCAAGTAACTAAAAGATTTCTCCCTCTTGCCTGGTACTGATCAAGCTGAGGCAGTGCCTCCATTTACAAAGGCGGGGGGGAGGAGCAGGGAGTGCTGTGACTTAGCAGGTGAAGGTGGCTTTCTGCTTGCAGTGACCTGCTTTGAGGACTCTGACAAGCACTCAGGAACGAGTTCCCCTCCAGCACTGCAGCTCCCTGGACAGAACAAGGGTCACACTTCCCTAGCTGGTTGTTTCCATACCAGCAGTGCACAGTGAAGCTGCTGTCCCTCTCCCCAGCCCTGCACATCTGCACTGTGCTGCAACCATGCCAAGAGCCTGACCCGAGAAAACCCTCCCCAGACTGCCAGGCAGAGCGTGTGGAAGGAGGTGGAGGCACTGCTGTGCGCCAGTCCCTGGCCGCGGGTCATGTACTTAACAACTCTGCAAAGGAAGCCAGCAGAGGCTAAACAACCCTCAGGGCTCCATGCAGGAGGAGCACCCCTTCTGCCTTGCTGTGCAAGTAACATTGACTTCTGATCAGCTGGGAAGGTGCCTTTCATTTGCTGTTGGGTTTTATGCTGGTCATTTTTTTGACTTGGTCAGTTTTTTTAGTTGATCAGAAAGACAAGAAGGCACATGGGACACAAAGACCACCTCTGGGTTAAGTGGGAGGCAAATGGTTCTTCACTCATTCACTGTATTGCTGAGAATAGGAAAAATGTCAGAGAAAGAGGTGAAATCCCTGGTCTGCCAGAGCATTGGCATCATTGCCAGCATGAAAATGGTAGAAATGCTTTAGCCAATCTCATCTTGGGCACAGCTGTTTCTGCAAAGAGAGCTGCTTAACTCAGGTGTGATTTCAATGCCACCTCTGGTGTTGGAAGCCAATCCCCATCAGATTCAGTGAGTTGCAGCAGTTTCATGCGATACTGAATGTTCTTTTTTTCAGGCTGGCCTGGAAAAGCAGCTGGATGCCAGTCATTCAGCAATGCCTGCTTGTTACCTCTTCAGTCCACACCTGTCTGTGTGCCCTGAGCACTCACCATGCCAGCCCTGCTCTGTGAGAGACCGATAAAGGAACTTGCGCGCAGAGAGAGGGGGAAACAGACTGGAAACCTTTGCTGCCTCCTCCCAGCTATTGAAGGGGATGATGACTGCTTCCAGATAAGGAAGATCTTCACCACCTCCAGCCCTTGGCACCCACACTCGCAGGATGTTCACAGGAGATGTCTGTAAGCAAAAGCCACCCTCCACTATGCACTAGTGGAGACCTTGCAGCTGAGAGCAGCCTCTTCTATCTGGAGCAACCAGCTGAGAGCCCATGCAGACTTAAGACCTCCTCAGAGCCTGGAGCCACCCTCAAGACCAGTGTTAGTGCTGACAGCTCTATGAACAATGCATGCTCAACCCTTGGGTGATGCTGCTAGCAGTCACCTTGCAGGCAGCACCAGGGGCTGTGACGCTGGCTAGCCAAGCTGAGTGTCTCATCCATTTTCACACAGTCACATTCCTGCCACCAAGAAAAGCAGAATAAAAGGATCTGAGTCTGACTGACTGTGGCAAATTGCAGAGGCAGCATCCACGGCCTCTCCCCCCACACCCAGGATCCACAGGCTGTGGCGTGGAAGGCAGAGGGAGTGGGCGTCCCAGCTCCCACCAGCCACCCTGCCTTGGGCTGTAGGCAGGTGTCCTGGCGGCAGTGGATGAATCCAGTGTCCCAGCGCCATGAAGGTGTGAGGTGGGCAGACAGGAGCCCCATGTGAAGCACCCCGGCAGGATTTGTGCTGCTGTCAGAGGTTGTTGTTCTGGTTGTCCTCCTGGGATGTGCCTCTGCTTTTTGCCAGTGTCTCCTGGGTGTCCTTGTGGCTGTGTCTTACCCTTAGGGAGAGAAAGGGATAGTTGAGCTGCGATGGTCCCTGCAGCCCCCACCAGCAGCAGTGCCTGCCCAAATGGGGCAGTGCAAGCAGCTTGTGGTTGGTCCCAGCCCTCCACCTCAAGGACAGAAATGCCACGGTGGTATCCAGCAGGTGACAGAGCAAACAGCATGCCCAGTACCTGCTCTCCTTGTTACAAAGCTCCTAAACCCCCACCCGCAGCATTTGCCAAGGTTGCCCCAAACTCAGCTCTGTGAAAGGCTTTGCCAAGGGACAGAGTCTCTTGTGCTGCCTCTGCACCAGCACTTACTTTTCTCTGTTGAAAACAATGAAGTCCCTCTGGAGCATCTCCAGGTGCTTTTGAAGCTGGCAGGCCTTTGACATTCAAACAGAAAAATAAAGAGATGGGGAACAAACTCACAGCTGACTCAGAAGGACACTACAAGGACAATTTCAAGTAGATATCTGCAGGTAAAGAGCATCTGTAACACTTCAGTGAGGAGAATGGCATTAGGATTCTCCTCTCACACAAACCTGGTGTCTACACATGCTACCTGCCTCCAAAGGGAGCATGTGGAAGAGTCTGGGGAATAAAATTGGGCACAAGGTTACAAAAGGTCTGTTTAAAGAGTTTGCTGTGGTCATGCTGGATGGCAATCAGCTTTCTTGCAAAACAAGTGACTTCCCTGACCGCACGCTTGTACCTGCTGGCTCTCACCTGGGAGGAGTTGCTTTTGCTTGTGTCTTTCTTCTTAGCCAAGCGCTTTTTCTTCTTGTGAAGAGGTTTGGATTCTAGGATCATTTCTTCCAGTTCAAAAGTTGGGTCACAGTTCAGTCTGCCTTTCTGGAGGGGAGACAGAGATGCCTTAAGTGATCTTGAAGAGTCCCCCATAAACCAGACTGCAACTGGGAGATGAATCTTGTCAGAAATAAATTAACCAGACCTGCACACACAGTCAGAGCACTCACTGTACAGTGTTCAGAGCCAGGGTGGATGGGGCCTTGAGCAACCTGGTCTAGTAGGAGGTGTCTGTGCTGGTGGCAGGTCCCTTTCAACCCAAACCAGTCTGTGATGACAAGTCTGTCATCTGGTGCCAGGCATGAGGGCACTCTGAAAACTTCTTAAAGTCAAATTTGCCTTACTGTGGGAATAAATTCTGGAGTGATCCTTTTCTGGAGAACAGCATCCCAGTTCACATCAGACAGGTATGGAAAATCCTGGATATCTTTCAGCTGAGAAAAACGCTTCTCAGGGTTGGGCTCCAGCAGCTGCAGTGAGAGTAAAGTGAAAGAGGTGAGAGAATGAGACCTGGAGATGCACAGTTGGAAGTCAGACCCCTACGGAGGTGTCAGTGGGAGTTACACCAGGTATGGGCCCTGGGCTGGAGCTCCAGGAGCTTCAGCTGCCATCGCTTAGAATGAAGTTCCCAGTTTGGGCCGAGCCATGCCCCATGAAAAGGAGCAGGGCTGGGGACACTCAGGCTCTGTCTTCATTGCTGCTCTGCAGCTCATGTCCCTGTGTTAATGTTAGGCTTAATGAAACATAAGCTCTGTTAAATTTTAAGCAAATGGAGATATTCTTCAATTTTCTTCTTAGGAACTACACCATGATCCTGTCTCAGCAACAGATCAATGTCCCAGTTTCGCTAAAGTGTTGAGAGTATTTTGTCAGAGGCAACAAAAATATTTCTGCCTACTGTTTTGGCAAACAAAGAAAGAAAGAAAAAAGAAAAAAAAAAAGAGAGAGACGAAAGCTACGCTAAGGGCTTCTTCATTGCCTACACTAATCTGAAAAAAGGAAAACCCTTTGCACACTTTGCCAGCCTTGCAGCTTGTGCTGTCACACAGGCTCAGGACCTCAGCTCTGCTGCTGTTGTGTGCAGACAGCTCCTGGCACTGTCAAGCAATAGTTCTGTTTATTGAAGTTATGGCTTCACTTCAAGCATGATTTCAGCTTCAGAATGATCCCAGTCATGATTCTGAAGCAATTTTGATAACAGCTTTAATAAAAATTAATTGCAGTGGTGCACAAGCCACACAGCATCAAAGGATTTCAGCAGCATCAGCACTTTTTGTAAATCTTTTTCACTGTTGGGAAAAATGTTGTGGTTTTTTTTAACGTTAAAATACACACACACACACACACACATATATATATAAATATATACATACACACACACATATATATACACATACACACACACATATATATACACACGCACACACATGTATATACACACACACATATACACACACACACACACGCAAGCACGCACACACGCAAGCACGCACACACGCAAGCACGCACGCAAGCGCGCACGCAAGCGCGCACGCACACACGCACACGCACACACGCACACATATACACACGCACACACACACGCACACAGACACACGTACGCACACAGACACACGTACGCACACAGACACACGTACGCACACAGACACACACGCACACAGACACACACGCACACAGACACACACGCACACAGACACATACGCACACATATATATACACACATATACACACACGCACACAGATACACACACGCACACAGATACACACACGCACGCATATATACACACGCACGCATATATACACACGCACGCACATATACACATACACACACACGCACATATACACATACACACACACACACACATATATATACACATACACACACACACACATATATACACATACACACACACACACACATATATATACACATACACACACACACACATATATATACACATACACACACACACACATATATATACACATACACACACACACACATAATTTGGACCTAATTTTGCTCCCAATGTATTGATGTATGCATCATTATCTACTTCCAAGTAATGTCACTGCAGAGAGATAAAGTTATAGGATAAGCTATAGAAGCAAAACTCAAGTGTCCTTAGACGAGCTGCGTTAGCAGCACCTTACTCGCCAGCACAAGCTCCATCCCATCACCCCAGGACATTGCGCTACGCTGCTGCAATGCCAAGAGCTGGATGTCTGTCAGACAGCACCACCTGAAGGTCACAGGCGTTGGCTCTGGACACAGTTCACGGTGACTCCCTACGACTCCGAAGGCTACCAGTCCCCGACTTCGCTTTCCCCCGGTGCCCAGGCAGAAGCCCCAGCCCTGCTCTGGCCGTGGCTGCCCTCACCTTCTTGATGAGCGCCACCATCTCTGGGGACCACGCCGCAGGGTACATCACCGTTGCTGTCTTGAACACGTGAGCAATTTCATTTGTGGAGGTGTTGGAGCGGATGTGGTAGGGCCTCTGTGGAGAACAACACAAGGCCAGCACTTTAATTTACCTCCTTTTACAGGCTCCTTGGGAAATCGGTTTAGAGCAAAGAAGTTTCAAGCAAAGTCTCATTGTTCATTCCCCAAGCCTCTCGCTGGAAATCTCTCTCTCTGTGGTCCTAGCTCAGTTGAAATAAACAAAACGAGTCAGCAAGAACAATGACAACAACCAGACATTTACACAGCACGGCAGGAGGCAAAACCCCACAGTTTGTGTCATCAAGGAGCCTGTGTTTGGGTTTTTTTAATATATATATTACATCCATCTACAGTACTGTGCTCAGAGTTGTCCCAATATTGCCTGTCAGATGTGCTGCTGTTTTCAGTTCTTCACAAATGAAAAGGAGCAGGGTTCCTCCCATGTATCAATCAACTGAAAAGATGATGTTCCAAGAAGGGTTCTAAGTCCTGGGTGGGCCATCAGGCTGCTGCAGGACCCATCCCTTCTCCCTGTGACCAGTGCCCTGGCATTAACCTTCCCAACAGAGTATTTAAGGACAGAGATGGGCAGGTGGGGATGGGGCACTGTGCACCCTACCCGGGTCCTGAGCAGCTCGTAGGCTGTGATTCCCAGTGACCACCAGTCCACAGCGAAGGAATAGCCAGTGGGTTTTGTGGGGTTAAACATCTCAGGTGCTGCAAAACAGAAAAGGAGAGTTTGTCTTACTGAGATCTGAAGTGGAAAGGAGACACACAGACTGTAGAGAATGCCCTGCTCTTCTGCCTGAGACACAACCACTAGATCAGGTTGCCCAGAACCACATCCAGCCTGGCCTTAAAAACTTCCAGGGATGGGGCTTTCACCACTTCTTTGGGAAACCTGTTCCAGTGTCTCACCACCCTTATGGTGAAGAACTTCTTCCTAATGTCTAATCTAAATCTTCCCCCCCTCTATCCTGGGTCCATTCCCCCCAGTCCTATCACTACCCAACACCCCAAAAAGTCCTTCTACAGCTTTCTTGTAGAGTCACAACACACAGATTTCCTTGCAGAAGTTTGTCTTTTGGACTTCTGTCAGCCTTGCAGAGCAGAAACACCTGCCAGCAAGGAGCCTTGGCACAGAAAGGAGCAAACCCCTAACTGTGCCAACCACTCCCATCTCCCACCTTTACCTTCCACACTGGTTGTTGCTCCTGCTCCCTGCCCAGCAAGACCTGGAAGCCTCATGTCCTGTTCAGCACTGAGCATCATCGCGCTGGGAGCCAGGTCTGACCCAATTCCCAGCACACCATCTTAGCCCAGATACCTTCCTGCCCTGGGAGCAGATACACTTTAAAGCCTTCACCCTGCTGACTAACAACTACAGATGCAATTAGCACAGAATGAAACATTTTCTGCTGGGTTAAAAACTCAGACAAGCATTCCAGCTCCTCTGTGCCCCACTGGTGAGATGGGGCAGTTGGCAATCTCTGCTTCAGTGGACTGTGGCAGAACTTAACTGACTGATGTGTGTAAGTAGTGGCATGCCCTTTAGAAACAGCTGTGCTCTCACCTTTGTAACTGGACCAGACCTAAAGCCCCATTGCCTGTTTCAGATGGAGACTTGGCACCAGCACTGCCACGCTCTCAACTGTACCAGTCTGGCACCAGAGAATAGGGTCCTCCTGCCCCAGATGAGCAGGTGCTAGCACCCAGGTAAGCAGCAAGTCTTAAGCCAAATCACTTGTCCTAACCACAGAGTAATTCTGCTTTTTAAAGCAGCCAGTTTATGTAAAAATTCCAGTTATTGCTGGTGATGCAGCAGTGCAAGTGCCCTAATGTACTGAGGGGCCAAAACAAGGCTTCATGCTTCATTCTCCTTCCTAGGGAGAGGAAGAGCATGTTGGCATGGTTTGGCTGCTGCTGCAAAATGCTCCAAGATCTCAGGAGTGCAATCATCTTGTTTTATAATCAAAAACATGCTGTACAGCATGGTGTAGTGGCACTAAAATACGTGCTTCTGGTGCACTCACTGGGGTGCTGAGACTACATTTACCAGCTGGGTGCCACCAAGGGGAAAGCTCCCACCATATTCTCACACTGCACCTCTTGAGCTCGGTCCTCATTTCAGACACACACATTTTGTCACATATCAGGAAGAGGAGTTCAAACTCCTATCAAAAAAAACTCCTGCACCCCACCAGCGCTGTGGGATCAAGCCCATGAGATAGTAATTAAAGACTAATGATTGTCATCGGTGCTTACCCATGTAGGGCTTTGTGCCAGCAATGGTAGTGACTTGAATCTCCTTAGTCAGCATGGTGGCAATATTGAAATCTGTGATGTGCACGTGTCCTGAAAGACAGAGGTTGATATGTAACTCAATTTGCTTTAATTTCACACAGAAACAGCTTTGAGTTGAAAACTTAAATCCCCTACGAAGAAGAGTTCCTAGGGGAAAAAATATTCTGGTGGGAGGACCAACAGAAAATATTTTGGCTTGCAAGGTGCTTACAGGTGTCTCCTCTTACATCAAATATCACCTTACTTACCCTTTGGGGAGAAAAAAAAAAATTGATTTCTCCAAGAAATAATTTAATGATAATTGTTTTGAGCCTTCCTAAATCTGGGGAGGAGAACTGAAAAAGTTCCACTTTGACTTTTGAAAGAAAAAAACAACCAAACAAAACCCTTTTGAAAGAAAAAACAACCAAACAAAACCCCAACCAAAAATCCTCGGTATTTTTTTTGCTTTCTCGCTACTTGCCCTTTGGTGTTCCCAGGTACTAAGCGCTCCCTATTTCCTTCTTTAGAGGATGTCTCCAGAATGGCAGCAAGTGAAACAGCCTCGTAAAAGAAACTCAAACACCGCGGATCCCCCCACACTGGGGGAAGGCACTGTTCCTGCTGCCACTGCAGCCTGCAAACTGAGACTGAAATGAGAGACTGGGTGTGATCTGCCGGGAGGAGAAAGGAAACGCTTCCACCTAGCTCCTGCCTGCTCTTTTATCTGCACTGGGTTTTGGGTTTGGTTTTGAATTTTTTTTTTTCCCTTCCCCAAACACGTAATTTAACTTCTCTCACTCCCAGCAGCTGTCAGCGAGTGACCCATCGTCCTAGCAGTCCAGGCGAGCCGTATAAAGCCGGCTTCACTGAAGTGGATTTCTTTGGAACTCCAGGGTTAGTTCAGCCTAATTCCTCTGATTAAACCCAGGCAGTTTCCACTTCTCCCTGACCTCATGAACCTTCTCCTACGGCACTGAACTTGCTCACCCCTGAGGGAGCTGGGCTCCTTATCAAAAGCATCAGATCTTTCCTTTGTTGTGTTTTGCAGACTCATCACCCTCCTCTGCAATTGCAGAGGATGACTGAGCTGCTGCTGCTTCCCTTTACCACAGCGATCAAATCAAAGTGGTTTCTGCCGCCGGACTCTGTGACAGTACTGTCCTCAGTCATTAGCACCAACAGCTAGAAAGTCACTGCAGCTTCAGTTGATGAGTTCAGGTGGAGTAAGATCACCTTGATATGTCTGAAAGTTGATGCTTCTGCAATGAACTCCTGTTGCCTTGTAAAGACTGACTTAACTGTTTCACAGCATCCAGACAACTGTGTCTGCATCTCTGTGATGTGAGAACAGGGACATGTTTGCCTGCTGCAAATCTCTGATCTAGCTGGGAATATTCGGGGAACGGAAGTAGAATTTGTGATTTCATCTAAACCCACTAAATTCTTCATCCTCACCCAGCTCTTCAGCAATTCCATTTTCCCCCGTGAGAACGCCTCAAACAGGGAAAGGCAGGCAAAGCCCAGCTGACAGGTAGGACCTGTCCTGGAATCTGCCAGTGCCCCCAGACACCACTTTCCTTATCAAATCCACAGTGCTCGTTTGGAGTCTGAAGACAGAAAAGGAAAACTTGAGGTCCCCCTGTGAGCTGTGGACACTGCCGGGAGAGCATGAGTGAGGTGTCAGAGCTGACCCCACAGGGTACCTGACTGATGTGCCCAGAGCACATGTCCCTCCCTGCTGCCCACCCTGCTCCACAGCATGAGTCCCTCTCCAGTCTACCCACTAAGGAATGGGTTTCAAATCCCAGGGGAGCACTGAAGAGAAAAGCTGTCCTGTCTGGGTAAGTCCTCCATGCCCTTGTGTTGTTCCCTCTTCCATCCCCAGCTGCTGCCCTTCTTCAGGGAGCTGTTCTCATCAATCTGAATCATAAAGACTTATTACAAATTTGAGATTCCAGGCACATATGTGCCACTCTCTAGATGCATCTTTTAAGTGATTCACTTCAAACAGACCACAACTTTCATAAACTTGCCCACTTGGGAAATTACCAAGAGAAGCCAGCAAGGCTGAAGGAGAAGGTTCTGGATGGCATGGCAAGGCTGAGCAGCCACAGCAGCACTACAGAACGGGGTGGACCAAGAGACCAGGGATGGAAGCTGCTGGTAATCAAGAGGGACACACTGAATGCTGCTGCTGGACTTGAGACTCATGCTTTAAGGCTCATATTTTCCTGGTTGTTCAGTCTCTGGATGCAGTTGTTCAGAACCAGCATGGTCAGAGCTGTGCTCCACACTGAGTCATTCTGAGAGCTCACCCTGCCTGCCTGAAACCAGTACTTTCAGATCAAGCCTTTGGTTCTGAGTTAGGGTAAAGAATTTTCTGATTATATTCAGCGCCTGTATTGCTGCACAGTTCCTCCACGTTTCTAGAGCATTTTTTGTGAAGAAAAAAAAAAATTAAAAATATCGGGCTTCTGCAGATCCAGTTAAGGTAGCATTTCAAAGAAGATGAACCTGGAGCCATTAAGAGCTGTGAAGAATGGAGATTCTCAGACAGGTTGTGCTGTAACTTAACCAGAGGGGAGAGCAAAGGGTGTGTGTGTGTGTAGTGCCTGCACTGGCATGAACTTGCCTGGTTCAACACTGCCCTCAAGAACCTTTCAGCATCAGCATCAGAAAACTCTGAGCAAAGCCATTGCAGGGCTCTTGCAAAAAACTTCTCAGTTTTACTAGAGATAAAATGGAGTTTTTCTTCAGTTTTATTAGACAAATGACCTGGCTGAAAACTCTTGATGAATTAGTCACAGTTCCTGGAAACTGCCATCTGTTATGTTCTTCAATTCCCAGGTGAGCTGTGCTGTCATTGAGCCAAATCGATAGACTCATCATTAAAGGAGGAAATCGCTTTGTGCTTGGAATGCCTGCTGAAGGTGGTTTCCTGCTGAGGATTTTTTCATTGTGGGACCTGATCCCAATTTCTGATGCTGGACCAATGCTTTATTTATTGCACAGCAAGACATTTGCCCAATATTCCACTTTATTTATGTCTCACTTTAATTTCCTAGCTGAAATGGGTATGCTAATACAGAATGCTGCCGACCAGAGTGGGAGAGGCAAATGCATGAGATGTGTGTCAAGGTCATGACAGCAGCAGGATGACACACCTCAATGTGCAGCATAGTGAGGGGCATTTATACCATCCAAAACCTGACCCAGGCCCCTAGGCAAGGATCAGATTATGCACACAAGGGTTCCTGCAGCCTCACAGTGATTAACAGTGGCAAAAAGGCTGCTGCAAGTCATAACAGACACGGAAATCCAACAGGCTGAAGGAGTCACAGCTGGAAAGAGCCTTCACAGCTGGAAAGGAAGATGGGCCAAAAGACAGAACTTAGGGACAAGAAAAGTATAAAAATGAAGGAGTGGAATCTGACTGATGAAGGTTTTAGGGCACTTTGTACTCTCAGGGGACTGATCTCAATCAAGCACATTATAAAAAATGGATGCCATCAAACAGCAGATATTTTGTGACCACTGTTGTGAAAGCCTCATGAAGAGAGAGAGAATGAGGAGCTGCAGCTCCCTTCCATGGGGAAAGAGATACTGAAAAACAAGTACAATCTACCAGGCTAAATATAGATAAATATGCTACAGCAACATCTGCTCTGGGGACAGGGAAATCTTGAACTCTGAGTGTGCACAAAGTTTTCTGTATGCATGAGAGGGCACACCCTTTGCTGCCATGGATGAAGAAAAGGAGTATTACAAGGCATAGTCAGAAGGACACTGAAGTCAAGGGTACATCCACAGCAAATAGCTCTGAAGCCTCTGCTACAGACAGTTAAACCACCAGAGCCAGCAGAGAACAGACTCAAAATCAACCCAAATTGCAGTGTCATTACCAGAGCGTGCAGGGTGCATCCTGCTGGGCTTAATGTGGCTGCAGGGACAAGCAGAGCTTTTCTCCCTGACTTCTCCCTCCTCAGGGACACTGATCTACATTTCTGTGGCTCTAGCTCTCCCAGTTCCCTCTCAGGTGGTTGTGGCACCTCAGTCCTGTGGGCACAGAGGTTCTTGGATGATGGTGACAGGTCACCAAGAGTGTCTGTTGGTGAGGGCTGATCAAACACAGCCCTGCACCAGCAACCTGGCCAGAGGTCCTGGAGCCCTGTGATGCAGGAAGCCTGGCCCAGACTTGCCAAGCAGGACAACAGTCCATTGGTGGGCACTGGTGGGAGCAAGGATAGGTCCTCCTGCATCAGTCTGCAGGGGAGAGACTTCTGCACTTGGAGGAGGTAGAGCCAGCTGTGCTGACAGCTCCTAAATAAATAATTAGCTTGCACTCTGAAATTAGAGGTCATATGCAAAACAGGCAGTGTCTGGGCACAGGTGCTGCCACGCAACCCTTGCCACACACAGAGCCACAGCGATCCCCAGGAGCTTCAGCATCTCAATTGCAGCCCTTGGACTCATCACAAATTCAGAAACACCTTGTGCCTGCACTTTTTCTCCCCAGTGCTTTTCTCTAGCTGCTGCTGAAGATCTCTCACAACAAGCTAGTTTTCAATGACATGAAATGACAAAGTGTTTTTTGTAATGAGTTAAAAGGTAATAAATATCAGGTAGTTTTTCACTATGAGAGCTTTGCCAGGACCAAAAGGTGTCTAGGGAGATACAAGTTAGAGTTTTGCCAGAGTAAGAGATTAAAGAAAAAAACCCAAGTGCAATATCTATATTGTACCCACCCCAAATCCCCTTTGGAGCTCCCGCCCAATGTCAAATGTTCAAGGAGGAAGAAAATTCGACTGAAGATTATCAGTTCAACCACAGCTCATTCCGCCTGTGAGCATGCATGGCACAGCCTGCAATTGTACTAGCATTTCCATTCCAACAATTGCATGCTGAGTGAGTTTAAAGCAAGAGCCAAGAAGGTTCTTAGAACAAGGTCTGCCACAAGCATCACGAAACATGTCCCAGCCAATGCTTCTAGGACAGTGAGGTCTGTCAGTCAGGGGAGGTGTTGGTTAAACACTGAGGTGCCCCAATAAGGACAGCAGCACCACAGGATGTCCAGCACCTGGAGGTACCAGGTGTTGTCACTCAAAAAGCAAAAGACAGCAAGCAAAGCAGGGAAGGATGGCCTCATTCTACACCTATCTGAGGGTAAGGGAGTAGCATAAAAGGAGGCAGCTTGGATCTTCCCCTCCTGACTCTGCTTTTATACATGTGCATGACCAGGAAGCAACTGGCACTTACCATGCTCGTCCAGTAAGATGTTGTCAGGCTTGATGTCTCTGAGAAAAAAGCAGAGAAGGGAGACAGTTATTAACCTGGGGAAGTGACATAATATACGCCTGCAGACGCTTTAGGACAGCCTGGGCTCTGGAGGGACACATACCCAAAGACAGTGTGCCCTGGAAGGTGTCTGCTGGGGCTCTTCAACCCTGGTATTCCTGCATGGTTTGGATCAGTCATCAGAGAATAACTAACCAAAGAACAAATGCAGAAATGGTGGCAGAGGGCCGTGAAAGCTGCTGTGGTTTGGACTGGCAGCACTTGGGTACTCCACCCACCTTAGAGCTTCTGTTTATCTGCTTTCCCCTTTTACTTCTTAACATGATCCAGTACTCTTTGAGAGCAGTTCCACATTTGCTCAATAAAGAGCAAATTATTTTAACATCTTTTCTCTAGAAACAAATGGGTTCCTGACTGAAAACCAACCCCAAGCCCTGAACACCAGCACTTAAAGTCATGCTGCAAGGAAAGGCTTCCCATTGAAGGGAGAGCAGGTACACCTGATACATCAACTGTATCCACCCCAGTGCCTTTACAAGGCATTACCTGGTTTTAATGAGCTCATTACACCACTGCCCGCTCATCTGCTGCCGGCTGAGCCTGGCAGCTGGCAGCCAAGTGCCTGTGAGGAGCCTGGCACACAGCAGGCAGACACACATGGAGTAACTCCATGCCATCCTGACACTGCCCATCAGCCCTGGGCTTCACGGGGAAAGTGGGCAGGGTTAGGATTTTATTGTAAAAATGCCATAATTAAGCTGGGGTTCACCTGGGCACCTGGAGTCAAGAGGGGAAATATAAGTAATTACCAGGTAATGGCTTATAGCTCTCTGCCATTGTTTCACCCAAACCACTACCAGTGGGTTATAAATGCCCCAGGCAGCTTCCCTGAGCCACCCTCACCCCACGGGGGAGCACAGGGACAGGTGTCTTTGTCAGGACACTACGGGGTGGATTCAGAGGGTGATTTTCATGGTAAGCACAGCAAAACTGAGCCTCAGGTCAGAGCCAGGCAGCCCAGAAGGGCAGAAGCATGTCTGTGACAGCAGAAAAAGGTGATGCCAAGCTTGGTATGTTTGAGAAAACATTAATTTAAGACTTTAAAGAAATGTTTCAGCTATGAGAGTTTGAGAAAAATGGATTTAGTCTCCTGATACAAAATTACTTCCAGTTTTGAAAGAATCCTAAGCACAGTCTTTCATTTCTCATCCAGTTTTCAGCCTTCTTTTCCACTATTACTTTTCTTAGCCCCACCAGGGCCTTTCCTGATCACGCTGAGACTGGTGTGACTGCTGGTGTGCAGGCTATGGAATTGCAGCAGCACAATGAGATCAGTCCCCAGAGGCAAACACTGAGTAGTAATCGCTTCTTTTATTGATTATTTGTGTATTTATTTTTGATAAACTGCTTACACCATTTCCTAGCCTGAAAAAGTAAACAAATATTTCCCATTCTTCTCCCTGTATGTGAGAAGTCATCCTAGCCATGGGTCTGTGTGCTGCCCCTGTACAGCTTTGCTCAGCCAGAAGCAGCCATCTCTTGCCTGTCTCTGCTGGTCCCAGTTACAGATGTTGCAGGAAACTGACTCGGCTGAGTCACTTTATCGACCTAATACTGTCCCACTGGGTTCCAGCATTAAACAACTTGCACTACTGTGTTAATTAAATAACTTGCCATTTAAACAGACTGCCATACCTGTTTTGTTCTACTCAATTCGCCTGAAACAGGTATAGATGCTTGAAGTGCACACTGCAGCCTGAACCTGAGCTGTTCTCACCCTTATTTACAAAGAAGTCTCTGGAAAAGGCCCAGAGCTTTGCCCTTTGGATGTCCTCTTTGTACCTGTCTTCATGATGCAGCCACAGCATGACAGCAGCCCAGCCCTTGGCAGTGCTCATGGGAGCTGCAGGGACAAGGCTCATAATGGGGACTGCAGCCATCCTGTGCCCCAGAGCTATCACATCTTTCATCATTGCAGAATCAGCCTCTTTCTTATCCAAATTTGTTCTGACAGCAAGGAACTGTGAAGAACCTCCAGCTCCTCAGTCCCATAAACACCACTATCATGAAACCTCAGCAGACAGAGAAGGATTTCACTCCTCTGCCCCACTCAGCATGTTCAGGCCAAGCCAGCAGTATGAGGATTCACCCCTGGCTGCTCAGGGTTCTGCATTTCACATCTTTAATTCATGTTCATCCATTATTTGGTCCTGGTGAGCAGGTGTTGGGTGGAGAGGGCCAGTGCAACGTCCACAGCGCATAACCAGACACTAGCTTCATGTCCCAGGGCACAGCAGGGCAGCAGGAATGGCTGCTGTGCCAAGATCAGGGCATCAGAGTAGAAATCTATGCAGGTATAAAACCAAACAAGTAGCTTGAAAGATGAGACTCCTGTGAAAGCAGGAGTTCTCCCCATGGAGGTCTGCCTCCAACTCCAGCAGAGCAAAATCCCTCTGGTCCTCCAGGGCTCTCCACTGATGCAGAGAGCAAGTTATGGGCATGCTATGGGCACATCAGGCATTGGCCTTTCTGCCTTCACAGCTCAGAAATGGCAGACAGATGCTGTGGACATGAAGAAGCATTCATCTCCACTAGCTCCCTCCCCTGCTAACAGCCAGGATACTGCAGTTTTAAGTTCTGTAGCATGCTTTGTTTTTCACACCTCACAAGAACAATCTTCTGGAATTATATTTATAGATGAGATGATCTTCTCTGGGCCTTTATATAACCCTCTGCTAGGCCCTAATCATAACCCCCATTAGCAACTGCTAAGAAAAACCTCTTGGACCCCAAGGTCTACTTTGCACAGCAGCCCAGCAGGAAGCAGCTGCACATCTGTCTGTCCAGAGCTGAACCTTCCCTCTCTAGCCAGGGAAAACCTTGACCTCCTCTCTTATTTTGCAGGTCTTTGAACATACAGGAAGAACTCAGGTATCTTCTCACTGACCACAAAAAAAATCTTGGCCAAAAGACATTCTTCCCGCTTCCAGAAAGGGATTTCACCTAACACAAAACAAGCTGCATCTGGTCCCACTCTGCATCTCTCGGTGCTGTGCAGGCAGGAAGCAAACGGGAAACACCTTCCAGGGTGACAGCAGGCGAATTCTGAGTGCTGATGCCTACTCTCTCTGGACCAGAATGGATATTCATGAGCTACAGCTAATTAAACCTATCAGAGACAGCTCTTTGCAGGATCAGCAAACAAATCAAGTATGCTTATTACAGCCATCCCAGAGGGAGAAGTGAGAAGCTCCCTGCTGCATATGGAATGTTTTGCCCCGGGAAGCCTGGTCCTGGGAGAATATTTTGTTTAGATGTTAAGCCTCTATTTGTCCTTTTAACATTAAAGAGGAAGAAGTCCACCACTACTGCAGTCTGCAAGTGTCAGCCCACCCAGAAGGTCCCCAGCCGACCTGTGGATGATGTGTCTGCTCTGGAGGTAGTCGAGGGCCAGCACCAGCTCACAGATGAAGAGTTTCACAGTGCCCTCCTGGAACCGCACGTTCTGCTGGAGATGGTAACGCAGGTCTCCTCCAAGCAGCAGGTCTACAACCATAAACATATCTTCTTCATCCTGGAATGAGTACCTAAAATGCATGGACAAGCATGGCTCAGGGGTGATAATACTGAAAAAAGACAGACTATAAGGACACATGTGGTATCTCTGGGAATCCTCACCATGCCTTGGAGCTTTTCCACCCGGGAAATGGTAACTTCATGACCTTCCCATGTTCCATTCCCATTGTGACTAAACACCTATTGTTATACTGGAAGTGGCAATTACTTAGCCTCACATCCACAACAGAGCCAGAGCAGCTTGTATGAACAACTACCAGCAGGTCCATAAGAAGAACAGGTACACAACGTTTTCATGTTGAACTTTTTACTATCAGACACTTCAAAAAACAAAGTAACATCCAAACCTCCCAAACCCACCACTCAGACTCAGCTTGATGCTGGTCGGCCCCTCCCAAAGGGCTGTGAAGGGAGGTGGGCAGGGGCCTGACAGGCGGGCACAGTTCTGGGGTGTGATTATCATGGATAGGAATGGCAGTGACTGATACCTCAGAGGCACCTCGAAAAATCCCTTCACTTGTTAACACCTCACAGTCAGAAACTCACCACAGCAGTGACAATCCAGCTCAGAGCTCTGGAGAATCCTGCTTCTTCCCCTTGGGCAACCTTGTTCCCCAGAGCGCTCATGGGCTACTGCTGCTGCTCACCCTGCAGGCAGTACCTGAGACAGCCCTCCCACCACCCACGACATGAATGCCTGGTGCCCTGCTTGATAGGCAGCACCACACACATCCTGATGCTCATTTCAGCTGCTCCTGAAACTGGCTTGCAGCAGAGAAGTGGCAAAGTCTGATCTGAAAGGTATCTTTGACATCACTGATGCAACTAGCGAGTAAAGGAGAAGTATCTTACCATAAATTAACTAAGAAGGGGTGCTCCAGGCCCTGCATGATCTGCAGCTCCTTAAAGACATTTCTCACTTCATTGCGCTCCACACACTTCTGTTTGTTCATGTATTTCATGGCGTACATCTTCTTGGTGTCATTCTTCTGCACGACGCAGACCTAGGTGAGCAAATCAAGGGGTAGATCAGAGCTGAACTGTCAGCAAACTCAGCCAGTGAGACATGGCCACGTGAGTACTGTGTTCAGTATTGGGGGGTCCAAAACAAGAGAGATGTGGAGGTGCTGGAGTGGGTCCAGAGGGCAACGAAGCTGGGGAAGGGCCCAGAGAATAAATGTTATGAGGAGCAACTGAGGGAGCTGGGGATGGTTAGTATGAAACAGAGGAGGCAGAGGGGAGACCTCATTGCTGTCTACAACTACCTGAAAGGACATGGTGGAGAGGCTGCTGCTGGTCTCTTCTCACAGATAATTGGAGACAGAACAAGGGGGAACGGTCTCAAGCTGAGACTCGGTAGGTTTAGATTGGACTTTAGTAAAAAAGTTTTTTCACAGAGAGAGTGGTCAGGGACTGGAATCAGCTGCCCAGGGAGGTTGTTGAGTCACTGACCCTGGATGTGTTTGCATGTGGTGCTTAGGGATATGGTTTAAGGTGAATCTTGTAGAGTAGAGTTCTAGGTTGGACTTGGTGATCCTGAAGGGCTTTTCCAACCTGGATGTCTCTGTGATTCTGTGAGTGGTCTCCAGGGGCTTTAGCAAAATCCAGACTGCCAAGCTCAAGGCCATGCACCAACACTGCACACTGGACAAATTGCCAGCACTCAGTTTTCAGCCACAGAAGAAATCTTGCCGAGTAGAAGGGGAGGGGAAGGAACTCATCACCACGAGGATGGGAGATGGGGAATTGGACACAAGTCAGTGTTGTATTGAACAGTGGAAATGATTGACTAATCTTGGTGGTGTCTACCCCTCTCACATCAGTGACTCTTTCCACCAAAGAACTACAGGTTAGAAAATGGAGAGCAGCACCATCTGACCATAACCTAATGCTTAATAGTAAACACTGTTTTATAGAGAAATATCCTCTGCCAGGCCTTCCACATTGGTTGGAGCTCTGTTAATAAAGATGCATTATGATGTTCAGTGCTGGGAAGTCTTAGAAATTGCTCTCCAAATGTAATGAAATTCAGCTCACTTGATTTATGTGTTTCTCATTTTAATCTCCCGTAATATAATTTGTGGTTGTGGAATGGATGAGGAATGGAGCTCTGATTCCTTCCTGACTTCCAGGAGTTGAAGCTCAGGTCAAAGCTCATTGATAATGCAGAGGTTTCTTTCTTTATGCTCATGTCAGACCCTAACTCTCCCATCTCTCAATCAGTCACATTCCCAGGGGGCCACACAGCAAGCAGTTCACAAAACACTCACCTTTCCAAAGCTGCCCTTCCCAATAGCTCGCAAAATCTTGAAATGGTCAAAGGTGACTGCAAGGAAGAGCACAGATTCAAATGTTACATGGCTGAGCAAATGCCTGATGATGTGCCTTTTTCTCCATAAGAGCTGAGAAAAACAAGGGACACTCCAGCAAGTCTGTGTTGCTTTTGGAGATGTGACTGCTGCTTAAAGTTTGCTTTTTAACAGGCTTTTTGTCTTGGCAGCTCAGCTGCAACAGCAAGTTCCCTGCAACAGCCTTTGTCCACAGCTGACCAGACAAGGAATTGTCCACTGAGTGTCTGTGGTCTGCCCTGCCTGTTAAACATGACAGTCTTATCTTACTGCTGCTGAAACCAAAAGGCAAAGAAGTTGAGTACATCACACATTTATACCACATGAAGACTTAAATGAGCATCTGGGTCCTTGTAGTCTTTCAGACAACTCTTCAATAGCTGTGCAAGATGAAGAGAGGACTCAATGATCTCTTTGGGTCCTTTCAAACTCCTGACATCCTGAGAGTAGCCTTAGCTGTAAGCATTGCTGCCATTCCTCACCCAGAACGGCTGCTTCTGCTCAGAAGAGGAGAGCAGCAGCTTTGCAGACCCTGCAACAAGGCAGGGAGGGAGGAATGTGAGCATGCTTCACTTTGTGTCCTCAGGCTGGTGATGGGTCTGGGAGGTGGACATCTGCACAGCAAGGGAGAATGTTTCACTGCTCTGAAGGGCCCGGCAGATCAAGTGGCTCTGATCAGGCAGGGTGAAGCTGCCTGTGTTTCATTTCAGGCAGGAAAGAGATCCAGAGAAACAGCAAATTAAATTACCCTGATTACAGCAAACACAGACTGACTGCACTAGGCTCAAATGCTGCTGCTTGCTGGAGAAGGCACCAGAACAATGGTTACCGGCTTGAACCCTGCTAATGCTTCTCCAAGAGGCTCTGCCATCAGCAGCCATCAGCAAAGGGAGGTCAGGCTCAGCGACTGCTCCTGCTGCCTGCACCAAATCACACCAAAATGCTTCTTCAATGCACCAGAAGAAGGTTCTGACACTTTTACAGTAGCTTATAATCTTCAACCAGCTTTCAGGCATGGAATCACTTCAAGCCTGGAAAAACAGCCACAAGTATAGGAGCTAACACAAGCTGATAAGGAGTTTAACTAGGTGTATCAGTTAGACCATCTGAGAGAAGGGCAGTAGATAACTGCAGAATGCAAAGGGAGAGTGAAGATGTTTATCACCTGCAGGGAACAACGAGAGGGGAAGGCAAAACCCCCAAGCTTCCCATGGAGAGAGATGAGCTGCAGGAGCTGCCTGCTGTCCCATGCAGCTTACAACTGTGGGGAGAGGGACCCTCAGGACTCAAATGCTGTCTCAGCTTTCCTGCCATGCCCTATTTTCACTCTAGGCCAATCCCAAGCCTTACTCCCACAGAGTACCGAAATTAGTGGTGTCTGAATCAGGAACCCAAGGCATGCACTTCATCCCGAATCCACATCTACAGATTTGACAAGCTTCATTTCACTGCTTGGTGGCACCTAGAACAATGACAACAGCAAAGCCATTTGCCCTTCAGAGGGAAAGTTCCTGTGATATGCCAACTCAGACAAACGATGTTTAAGAGATGCCAAGGCAGATAGTACAACCACTATAAAGAAGCAACTGAAGCATAAGCGTGACATACTGTTTTGAAAGCAGGGTTGCATTGCTAACCCCAGGCTCAAGGAACAATATTTAGATATGAAAATACAGAACCTAACCAGCCACGAAGAACATCCTCATCAGAGACAAGTCAGCCCTGCCAGAGCTGCTGGACTCCATCTGCCAAGTCAAATTCACTGCTTCAAGGTGCTCAGTCCTGCCAATCCCATCAACCACCCAGCACAGCCAACACAGGCCATGGTCTGTTATAACCCATCTTCCTTCTGTCACTGTCATTTCCCCCCTTCTCACTCTCTTCCCTTCTTTTCTTGCTTCTCTCTCTTTGCAGCCTCAGCAAAACAAAGGTTAGCACAGGATCATGAAGGATAACCCAGGTTCCACTGTGTTGGGGAGCTGAACTCAGTGCAGACCCAGGCAGAGGAACAAAGATACATCCATGAGCAATTTAAAGACAGACCAGCTGATGGCTGCTAGAAGGCACATGGGCAAAGGACAACAGAATGATTATGGCTCTCTAGCCCAGCCATTGTCCTCGCCTACCAACTATTTCTGCAAATTTGGCCAGCTGGGGAGGGTATCTGGCTGCCATCCTCCAGGATGCTTTCCATGCCCTTTTGCCCAGAAGCAGCACAAAATCTGCCTTTTAACACGGTCTCATCCTGACTGCACTGTGGGGTTGAGAGCACCTTGCAGCACTGAACCTTCTGTCTGGTTATTACATTTTCTTTTCATCTCACCAGCTTATTATCCACCACTGTGCCTACTCAGAGGAAATGCTGAGAGAAAATAGTGCTGGCATCCCACTTCAGCTGAAGGCAAGGAAAGGCTCTTCGGGAAGTCCATTAAAAAAGATACTAAAAATGTTGGTGTCACAGGAAACAAATGACAGCAAGTCAGAGCAGTTTGGGAAAACGTGTAGGGACTGCATGTGAGCACTGAAGGGTGAGGGGAGCCCAGCAAGGTATGAGCCCTGCTCTCCTGTGTCTCTGCACAGCAGAAAGTGGTCCATGCTCCACGGAGCAAACAGCTAAGCTGTGGGAGGAGAAAGGAGCCAGCTGCTGAAGGATGGAGGCACAAGAAGGTGAAGACACTTGCTCATGGTTATTCAGAACACTACAGCACAACATAAATCAACATCTTTTCGCTCCTGAGTCAGGTCCTTAACAAGCCTGTTTTACATACCTTGTTGCAGCTGCCTGAGTGTTCTTCAGGATGTTTTACATTTTTAAACAAAATGAGAGGTAATGAGAGAAATGAAATAAAAAGTTACAGCATGGTTCTCTGAGAAACAGACCTAATTTGTGTGCAACAGCAAAATGTTCTTTAGACTGGGATTTTTCCTCCTCCCGCCTCTCCCAGCAATGCCCCAGTGAGCACCCAGTAGCATCTGGCTGACAGCTGCCCAACTGGTGGATGCAGCTGCAGCACTCAACTGCCAGAGGTGGAATTCAGGCTGTGGAGAATCAGGTTCTGGAGCACTTCACCACTTACACTGCTGCTGTTTGTCTACAGACAGATGCCAAAGCAAAAGTCTCTCTCTGATGCAGCCAACAAGGTGGGACTGCTCTCCACTGGCCACAGTCCAGTGACCTGCCATAGGCATGGAACAGAAGAGCTTTTGTGCTGCTTCCTGCTGTATTCAGCACCTCCTAATTAATTTCAGGTTTAATTGAAATTAGAATAAAGACAAGTTTATGACATCCAAGGTCATAGTCTCTGGTCATAAGTTTCAGATGGGTTTCTCTTCCTCCATTATATCAAAATATGCCTAATTAGAGATAAAATGTGCTATTGCTTTTAGACTTGTGCAGGACTGTGAAAGCACAACTGCACTGGTCTGGACGCTGTGCCTGGGTGCAGAGGTGACCCTGGAACCTACTGAAACTCGACAGCTCAGCACCAAACCCCCTGAGATGGTCAGGACTGGACCTCTCCCTCAACTTGCCCAGCAGGATACACAAAGGCACGAAGTGTGTGGCACACCATTTCACACTTGGAAAGCCCTTTGCCAAGGAGCTAACAGAGGCTTCACAACCATCAGGCTTTGTTTGCTGAAACTGATGCTTTCCCAGTACAGAGCTGGCTCTGGTAAGAAATCACCTGCCTGAAAAGATTCATTTCCCCAGGGGCAGTCACCCTGCACAGATTACTGTGCTACCCAGGGTGTCATTTATTTCTCAGGCAAAAGGTCAGTACCACTTGTAGAGTGTTTAACCAACAGAAAAGGCCCAGCAGAGAGCCCAGCACCACCAAGGAAAATTCAGTTTGCTGCAGCCAGTCCCACAGCCAGGACACACAACCCAAGGAAGATGGTCAGCAGCCAGAGCAGCATTAATCATCCTGAGCTAGCACTGGCAGCTCTCTGTGAGAGAAGCCAGTACTGAGTGGTGAGATACACCAGCAATAACATCTCCAGAAAAACCCCACAGCATGGACTTCTTTTTGCATTAAACTAATGGGAAAAAAAAATATGGAAAACCAAATTAAAATGGCAAGCAGTTGGGGACTGCTGCCAGAGAGCAGTTGGTGTTGTCGATGCGGTGGTGCAGGGAGTAAGGACAGAGAGGTTCCTTCTTGAGGGCACCAGCAGCCACCAAGACCACAAAGTGCCAAACCTCCCCTGGGGGATGAGGAATGGAGGTGTAGAGGGAAGGAATGGATCACAGCAGAGGGGCCCAGGACAGCGAGGGGGAAACCGTGTTGTGCAGAGCAACTTATTTCTTCCCTGGGCAGATGCTGATGGAGACGGAGCAGCGGAACAGCCACAGCCTGGGACAACAGCTGCTGTGCCACAATCACTGACAATATTAGCAGGGATAGATCCCTGCACTCCCAGGACAAAAGGGTGCTCCTCCTGCAGACGTCTTCCCTCAGGTGCTGAGCAGGAAAGACCACATTTTGGTCAACAATTGCTCCTTTTCCCCATTTGCTCCCAGTAACCAAGATTACGTCCTCTCCAACTGGAGTTCTCACCTTTGGGGCAGCAGTTCCTGACCTCTCTAGGTTCTTGTGTATTTTACTTTTATTTCTCTGTGATAGTATTTACCTACATCTCCATTTTATCACTGTACTTAGGTGAAAGCCCATATGGCAGTTAGTAAGCTGACTCATGCAACAGAAAATATGTTTATGGAACAATCTTTTAATGACTGTCTCTACAGTCTTGGCAGCACGGTGACACTGGCCTCCAGCACTGCTCTCAGCACTGCATTCTCCTTTTCCAGCCAACCAAGCCTGCCTGCTGGGCTCTCAGTGCCAGCGGGTAGAGTTGCCCAGCTGGGCAAGCACCAGGAAGCTCCACTCTGCTGCTGCTAACCAGGTCTTTCTTGGTGGCCCTCCCACATCACTCAAACTATCTTCCCACCACACCTCGTGCCAGTCCTTGTGCTGTGATCTCCAGAAGAAACCTCCCCTGCCTGCAGAACTGCAGCATTTCCCCTCTGCCGCCAAAGGGCCTGGCTCTGACAACAGTCCTTCTCCCAGTGCCTGGCTGCACAGAGGAGTGGTGAAAGACCACCTGGTCCCTGGCCACAGTTCTTCAGGAGACCAAGGGCATGCAGCTGCTGCACACCTTGACACACTTTTAGTTAACCAACAATGTCTCAGTGCCTGCAACCCCACCATTGTGACTCTCAGAGTAACAATTTCTGCACTTTGCAGTCCCAGACAACAACTAGGAGAATTTCTTACCATCTTCATTTTCATTGAAGGGTGATGGCTTGCTGGAGGTGTTTGCTCCCATGGCGTGCTCAGTCCTGGCTCAGCTCTCTCCACTCCTCTGTTAGCCACAGGTCACTTCCAGCAGACCTGAGGAATGTTCTGCTGCTGCATCCTGGAGAAGGCATGAGGTAAAAGGTCATCAGCTTTCAGGATTAAGATGCCATTTTGCAGCTTGCTAATTTCCCACTGGAGGTTCACTGCTCTGGAGTCAAAATTGAACATTAGGGAAAATGCACATTACTAGAGAAATCCAGCAACACCACAGCCGTGTAACCTAGACAAAGACTGCTGCCCACAAAGGGAAGCATAGGAACAGACTAACAGACCAAAAGAGTGCCAGCCACAATGGAGAACCACATACAGGTGTCAGCAGAGGTCAGCTGCTCAAGATTTTCTTGTAGTTTAATTTATTTTTTGACAATCCATCAATACATAACAACTGTGAGGAAGAGGTGCAGGTATTTACTCCTTGAAGTTAAGCTCTTCTGAATGAGAGTTACTGTGATTTGTATTTTTACAAAGTGTACCCAGTCCACAGTAACGATCCCTCTTCTGCTGCTTCACACTGCAAAGTCACAATATTATTAAAATAATTGCTTTCCCTCAGGCCAAGATGACTAATGCTTCCACCGTAACTCTGTGCTCAGTCAGACCATGGAGCAGCAGCTCCACTCCGCAGTGGTCCCAGGATCTCAGCAGTTGTTCTGATGGCTGCTGCAGAAATGTTACAGGCATGGGAAAGCGGTTTCTTGGGAATGGCCAGGGAAGTGTCCCGAATCCCATCTCTGGGGCCCAACAGCACACCTACACATTGCTGAGGGTATTTCATCCTCAGAAGATAAACAAAAAACCAGAACAAAGGCGACAAAAGGTAAGTCCCGGAGCGCCGTCGCTGGAGCTCTACAGCCGCCAAACAGGCAGAGGTGCTCCTCATGAGGAGAGGGGCTCAGCAGGACCCGGGAGAGGGCTGCCGGTTTGTACCAGAGGAAAGTAACCAGCTGCTTTGTTAAGAACTGTCACTGCCGGGTAATCACAGAGCTTCCTCAGAAGAAGACCACTAGCTTGGAGGGTTCATAAATTATTTCTCTTACCACCCTTTCACTGCTGGATCCTGCTCCGGGGCAGACGATACTGCTGTTGTCTTGAACTGAAGCTGAGGATGCAGCAATGTATGACATTTTCCTAGTGCTTCTGTCCCAGAGGAACTACAGATGGTCCCCAACTCATCTGCATCCATCACAGAGTTCGGGAAGACCCAGAGCAGGTGCCATGGGCGTCCTCCGAACCGGAGCCTCCCCCGGCAGTGCACCGGGTAGGTACTGGGTCAGCACCTACAACTCCGAGACAACAGCCAGCAGTGGCCCCAGGGACCCCCGAAAATAACAGCCAGCAATAGCAATACCCACATCCCCAAAGCCGCAGGGCAACGGATCCAGACGGGGCGATGCAGCCCTGCTCTGGGAGCGCTGCCGGGGCCGGCACCTACCTGGGGAGAGAAGAATGGAGGGAGCCGCGGGAGGGACTGGGCGGCAGGAGCAGCGGCGGCTACAACCGTTGGCGGCCAGAAGAAGAGGAGCCCGGGAACCGGAGTAGTCCTGGAGCCGGAGGAGCTGAAGAAGCTTGGAGACCAGAGCAGCCTGGAAGCCGGAGAAGTCCGGAGTTGGAGGGCCAGCACCGTGGAAGCCGTGGCAGCCGGAGCGGCCGCTCCGCCGCCGGCCCCGCGGGGTGCCGACCAGCCCCGCCTGGCCAGGTTCCCTCCAGCGGCGCCGGGCGGAGCCTGCTGCAGCGGGGCCGAGAGCCCACACGTGGGGCGCATCCGCACAACCTGCCGCGCCGCCGGGGCCGGCCCCCGCCTCACTACCGCCTGTCCGCGGCTCCCGCTGCAGCAGTCCTGCCGTGCCTCCCGCCCCCGCCTCGGGGCAGCGCTGGGACAGCTCCTGCGGCGGGGCCGGGGTGACCCTGTCCCATCGCAGCATCGGCTGAGCTGAGAAACACCTCCAAGATGATTAACTGCGAACAATCTCCGCGCACTGTCAGGTAACCGCTAGACCAGCGCCACATGTCCACGGCTTTCAAACCCCTCCAGAGATGGGGACTTCATCGCTGCCTTGGGCAGCCTGGGCCAGTGCTCGACAGCCCTTTTGAGGAAGAAATTGTCCCTAATGTCCAACTTAAACCTCCTCTGGGACAACTTGAGGCCATTTTTATCTCGTCCTATCACTCGTTAATAGAGACCCTTTCTGCCATTGAAGATGTGTCCCGGAGCTGTGCCCTTTGCTGTAGGTCAGCCTGTGGTTTACTCCTGCTTTTCAATTGATTTTTATTACTCTTGATAAGGGAAGGGTGAGGCTCCAAACTCCACCCCCCACCCCCCCTCCCTCAGGTGCACCTTCTCTCAGCACAAGTTGTCTGTCACCCTGCTCTGGAAGAACTCAGCCCCACAGGGTGCTCAGCACACAGTCTCCAGCCCAGCATGGCTAAGTAATGCCCAAACTAATCGCTGTCACACTCTCTGCCTTTGCAGGGGACACCTGTAGTGAAGCAAGGTCCCCTGGGAACACAGTCTCAGTTACTCTGCCCTCTGGAAGGCCAGGTTCCAGTAGGCACACCATCTTCGGATGCAACCCTATTTGGAAGGATCTTGAGGAAAAGCAGCCCCACAGTTGCCATGCCATTTCTCACTCAGTGCACACTGGCTTTTCCTGTCTCCTTGAGTGATCAGAGCAGGCTCAGGCTCCTGGGGCTCCCCGGGACAGCAGACCTTCCCACAGGATAGCTGAAAGTTGGAATAATTACCCAATTTTAGCCACATTTGTGTATTACCTGGAGGAGATCCCCACCACCCAAGGACATCTCTGGGGAACGATTGCAGATGTGCTGCTGTGATATATTGGAGCTGGAAGCAGTATGGTTCCTAAGAATAGCAGAGCAATCTTATGTGAAGAGGCAGTGGTGGGGGCTGCCTGCACAGAAGAGTGCGGGACAGGAGCTTGGGGCAGCGGAGTGGGCTCACCAGGGTCCCTACCATGCTGAACAGCCACCTCCAGCCTTCCCAGCTGCTGCCGGGGAGCACCACGGTAGATCTCTGGTGCCTTCTAATGGAGAAGACGCAAGGCTGGCACTTTTCCTCCCAGCATCTGCGACGACAAATCCAACACCTTCTGCACCTCTCTACTCATACTGAAACCTCACGTCCCACCCCAGCTTTGTGCATAGGACAACCCCCCACCCCCACTCCCGGCTCTGCAACAGGCGGAGTCGTCAAGCACCTAAATGCTACCACTGAATTAAAACAACAAAAAAGTTTTATTCCATTGTATTTCGTTACAACTTAAATTGTTCATCCAACTGTATTTTAGTTTTGAGTGCCTGTGATTGTTTGGGAGTTCCCCGCCCCCCCATCCCCCAGCTGAGGATCAATCTCCTGTCTTTAAAAGACAGACTGCAAAACCTCTCAGGGGCAGGAAAAGTGATATTATTCCTCTGAAGGGGCCTTAAAAGTCATGAGAGATGAGATTTGCTTAAGAAAAATCAAGAGAGGAGACTCCTCCTCTGAGGACAAAACTTCAAGTGTGACAGTGAACAAAAAGATCGTTGTCTTCAGATCATGTGAAACAGTGCCAATGCCATACACTGCCTTGAATAAAAGGCTTTGCAAAGCTCTAGGCAGAGATGGATAAATTAAACAATGAAGAGCCCTGTTAGGGTTTGGAGGGGTATTTTAGTTTATATTTGACAGATATAATTGCTCAAGAATCAAAATGACCCAGCCCTGGGAGATAAAATGTCTAAATTCCTCCCACAGCCAAGAGGAATTTGGTAGGGGGAATTTCTGTCTCTTCTGAGTCTGGGCTTTAAACAGAAAAAAAGAAAACATTAAACAACTTGTCAGATGGTGGGGGTCTATGTAGCAGAAGTTTTGGTGCTGGCATCACAGCATGTCACCTGCATCCCCTGAGATTTCTGTGTCCCTGGCACAGGGTCAGCAATATGGCATCTTACCTCTATTGCTGTAGTAAGACTGTGGTGCAAAGTTCTCTATTACCTCACTGGTGTGCCAAAAGATCCCAGAGCCTAAGCCAGAAGGGGTTTCCATAGCAACACATACACTCACAGCTCTTTTGAACTCTGAGCAAGAATCTCCTCATTTGGACCTTTAAGCAAAAAATAAGACAGGAAACACTTAAGCATCCCCCTGCAGAGATGGAACTGAACCAACCCATGATGACTGCAGCAGGGTTAGGCAGTGTTCTGCAGCACCAGTTACACAAA
The DNA here is from genome assembly GCA_013396675.1 of Eubucco bourcierii. Classification (NCBI taxonomy): domain Eukaryota; kingdom Metazoa; phylum Chordata; class Aves; order Piciformes; family Ramphastidae; genus Eubucco; species Eubucco bourcierii. The sequence continues at coordinate 113,810 of VWZE01015924.1, forward strand.
TTCTGCCTGATTTTTAGGCAAACATTTCCTCTAAGGTGAGAAGCTGCTCTTTCGAACTCACCACCTGCAGCAGGGTCTCCCCTGGCAGAGTGCAGGGCCCGTGCACATCTGGCCAGCTGCCCTCCTAGCCTTCACAAAAGAAAACAGTATGTCCTCCTTCATCTTTTGCATAATCACCCTGCACTAGGGCTTGCTCTTTTTCCTGCTTTCTTTATCAGGTTTTTCACCTCCCTGAGTTCATATGAATGCAATGTGATTTTTAGCAGGAAAGGCTGCTCAGTGGCTTTCAGGAAGTGCACTTTGAAGCGTCAATGACAAGTCTCAACTACCAGCCCCTCAAGCACTAAGCACACAAAAGTCCTGCTAGAATAACACCAAAGGACCACAGGGAATATCACCAGAGCCTCCAGATAACCCCTGAGACATACTGGGTATTTCAGTACACAATGCTTTATGCTGCGTGTGTCCACATCGGAGTTCAGCTGAGTAAAATCCAAATAGCTGCTGTGTACTGGAACAAAGTAAAACTCCATGAAAGCTCCTTAGATAGGCACAGGGCTTTAGCCTCAGCGATATTCCACATCCCGTATCTGGTTTCTATAATAATAGTCTGTGTAAATGTAGCTTGCTTTTTGACAGACACCTTACTGTACCAGCCTCAGGCTGGTCTGCTCTGAGTGGCTTTGATCATCCTCCACCATTTCAGAGCAGGACCAACCCTTCTCCACTGTGCCCTTGGAGCATGCTCAAGTTGAAATAGCTGAAACTGATGGCATAATTTGTTTGACAAGTCTCTGGGTTTACTCTTTACTTGCAGGTCTGAAAAGCAAAGGGAGACATTGTTTGGCTTAAACTACTCTCCTTATGCAGGTTTTAACTTTTCACATCATCATGCTATCAAATGCAGCTAAAGCCCATTAAAAAACCTGAACCGTCTGAGCACAGCTGCATCTTCCTCTTTCAGTCGAAACTGCCTCTAAAAAAAATAATAGTCAAACGTCCCTCCGCCCCCAACCCTAAAATCGCAAGAGCTCTGTCAAACCCTTCTGAGCAAAAGACAACGATGTCGGTTAGAAGCTAAACACCACAAAACTTCTAAAGCTTGGAAAACTCGCGGGCTCCTGCAGCGGCGAGGTGCGAGGCTCTCCAGCTAGAGGTCACTCGAATCCCAGGCAGCACAGAATTCCGGGCAGAAGCTTCTCCAGAGGGAGGACATGCTCTCCAGAGGAGACCGCTGAAGAAAAGCTTGTCTGTTTTGGTGCTGTGGTTAACTGAAGCTCCATGTTCCCTCTATGATGGTGGTGCTGGTGAAGAGATGGTAACGAGCCTGCTGGCAATGTAGATTTTGTCGATTTAAAAAAAAAAAACCAACAACCAGCAATCCACTTCGAGACACTTACATCACGAAAAACAACTAGGATAAAATCGTAGTATGGCAACAAATGTTTTCAGTGAGTTGCTGCAGAAACGACTAGCCTGTGAAAAGCTCTGTGCACAAGTACACAGCGAACAGCAGCTCTGCTCCAGAGAGCTGGGCGTTAGTAACTCACAGCTGATGGATTACGTCCACAGAGAAAGCAGAGCCCCACGGGAAGTAGCTCTGGTTAACTGCCTCAAGAGGTGTCAACAGGTAGGCTGGGCAGCAAAAAGAGCATTCCTCTTCCCACTCTTGTAACATACCCGTCTCCATCGAGCACACCGCAATCAAGAGCTCCCAGGCTGGAGGGCTGGAGCTCTGGGGCCAGGTGTCACACCAGGAGAGGGGCAGGACCCTCAGCTGCTGTAAATAATTGGGAGCATTTTTATTGGTAGAAATCTATCAAAATAAGGCTTACTAAACCCAGGCAGCACTGTATTAGATGCTGTCTTTGTCTTTGGATTTAAGGCTGTGCCTGAGGAGTTTGTGTTAGCAGCTGCTCTGTGGCATTCAGTGAATGGACAGAAACCCTGTTGATCTCCCAGCAGCCCAGCCAATACAATGTTAAAGGTGCCACTTTCCAGGGCTCTTGAAAAAGTTGAGAGTTATAAATAATTCCTCTAAACCCTCATTTTTCTCCTTTCATGAAAACAAAAGAAAAAACAAAACAAAACAAAACAAAACCAACCAAGCAACAACAACAAGAAGCCCCTCTTGCTCTGATATGGACAAGCTTTTCTTAGAGGAGAGCTGCAAACAATGCTGAATGGAGCTGGGCAAGCAGCCAGGAAGGAAACCCCCACGGGGTGTCATGCTGTCTGTCCATCCTCCTGCCCACGGCTACTCTGTAAGCAGCCAGTATTTTGGAAAACACAAGAATCCCTTCTTTCAGAAACTGGCTAGGTGTCATCAGGCTCCCAGACTAGGAGAGAGAATTTTAAGTTACAAACCCTTTTTCCTTTGAGGAGCAATTCTGAGTGGAATTAGATAGCAACAGAGAAAAGCTTTCTAGAAAGGGCACAGTGATATTGCTCTTCTCAACCACCAACTTCTAACTTTGCTTTTGAAATAGCCTGGTAGAATTTAGGAGACATTAAAGTTTATGCAATAATGTTAAAACTTGGGTTTGTAGATATTATTTTTTTTTTCTTTCATCTTCCTATTATTTGGAGCTCAAGCTACAGATCTTGCTAAACTTTAATATTATTTCATAATCTTACTAAACTCTCTCACACCCTTCAAATCCAGATATTTTCATACACATAACTCAAATATGTCCCCTGGATTTGGCTTGAATCAGACAATAAAACTTGCTCTGAACTTCGCATCTGTTATGTACTTAGTCAATTGTATTACTTTTAATACAGATTATATATATTGACCTGCTTACTTACCCAAAATGTACGATTTAAATAAATCAGAAGTCTCACAAAGACCTTTGGGTAGGCTATAAGGTAGTCCAGTTGACTCACCTGTATCTCCATTTATACATTATCTGCCAGCCCTGTGTTTTCTCTTTTGCAGGGCCCCAGAACCACCCCCTGACTGAGCCAACTGCAAGACTCATCTTTTCTGCCACGTCACCTGTGCGTACTTCAGGTAAGATGACATCTCCTCTCCCTGTGGCTCCACCATGCTGCTTTCTTCGTGTCTGGAAACTGCCTGAAATAAAGTGCATCTCAGGATAAAAGGAATCAAGTGGCCCTCTGAGGCAGTGGATTTTGTGTGCTACAGTGAAGGCTGCATTACAGAAAGGGAAATTCTGCTGAGCTGTCAAGAAAATGAGGAGAAGCAGTAGATAAAATCCTCATTCCTCTCAGAGTGGCTTAACACAGAGTATTGCTGCAGCAGCTGAGAGAGATATAGTTTGTGTGCCTTGTGATCAAAATGCCTCTGGGATTCTTTTAAAGCAGCTATCATGCACTTCTGATTCCAGGCAAATGTTGATAGTGATGTTAAGATGTCCTGGAAAGCATCTCTGTTCTGCTTGAGTTCACGGCCAAACAGTTCACAATTATACTGGCCACAAACTGGATAAAGAATTGGTGGCAGCAAGAGTATTTCTCTTTTCCCATCTGGCCCTGTTTAGCAGTGCTGGCAGTGCTGGGGGGCATTAGTATTCTGACGGGGAGAGGCTGTGACAAAGACGGTGACTGCAGGCCCACTGACTCTTCTGTGCTGCTGCCAGTGATGGGGGCGCTGGCTCCAGTCACACCACCTCGGAATAGCCCTGCCATGGTACGAGGAGCACAGACGGGCATTCATAGCGTGGGTGCCACACACTCAGTCCTGCAGCGTTAGCACTGAGCTTGGTATGGGAGAATGACACCAGGTGAGCAGAGGCTGATGTTTGTGCAGGGGCTGCAGATACTATGTGCCAGTTTGTGTGTCTGTGTACATCTGAATAGGGACATGGTCTGTACCAGTGGGATTGTGTCTTATCTGCTTTCTGAATGTGCTTCCCTGGCAGGATTTGGAAACCTCATGCAGGATGTGCTGTGGTGCTTTAGTCAAGTGAAGGGAACTATAGACATTGGAGTGACAGAAGGTAAGCTGATTTTTCCTTTTGTTGCTGAGATTCAGAGTCATGTGTTTGTCCTGTACAGCTCTCCTGATCGTTGTGTGAGGGAATGCTCACCTGTGGTTGGAAACTGCTGACACAGCTGACTTACACCGTTTTTGCCTTTATTAAGTAATTACACATTGGAAAGAGACTGGGCCCTGAAATTAGCCATTGATCCATGAAATTACTTTGAAGGCAACATGGCTTAATCATATCAATATGTCTGAAACAGATTTCCTTCTGTTTTTCAGTTGTTATTTACAGAATGTTTCAGGGAATTATGAGACAGCTTCTCCCACTGCAACAGTTGAGTGCTGGTTTTGGGTAACTCAGCTGTAACTGGGTGCTCATTCTGCTGTCTGAAGTTCAGCTGCAGTATGTATGTGTATACAGACCCGCGTCTGTGTGGGAGGGGTGGTGTGGGCAGTTGGGGAATTTAGGAGCACACCCAACAGCTTTCAGGGTGATTTGAGCTCCTCAGGCACTTGGGCACTTCTCTGTCTGCAAGCACATCTGTTCAGCAGTTAGCCAACATGTGGGCTGCAAAACCATGGACAATTGAGATGAAATAGCTTCAGTCAATTTTCTGACTTGAAAGCTAAGTTTATTCATTCAGTTCTGTTCTCTGTGATTGTTCTGGTTTAAATTTCTTACTAGGCATTTTCTTACATTTTCTCATTTCCCACTTTCATCTTCTCTTATTGCATTGCCCATTTCCCCCCTTTCCATTTCACATTTTATTCCCTGTATGTTCTTTATCCCTCAAGAATAAGCAAAACCTTTATCACGTCCCTCTTCTCTTAACCTCCCAATATATTTAGGCATCTAAATTTAGAGCCTGTGCTGTAAGGAGGCCAAACAGGGAGTGATAGAATTCTGTTTTCCTGTGTGTGGAGCAGGGTGGTTTGTGTCTCTCAGCGACCTTGTACATTCATAGGTAACAATCTGTCCTGTTTTGAAGCTCTCCAGGACATGAGTGGTGTCACTTGGGATCATACCATGGACAGGCTGGGATCCGAAGGTAGCCTATGAGGGGGCTGTCCAGAAAGGCTTAGTTGCACTGACAGAACCCTGTCAGTGTTTTTCTGCCTGAAACCAGAGCGTTGAGACTGCCAATGGCGTCTTACCCTCCACCTAAATGGTCTGGGACATGAGGATAATGCTGGGGAAAGAGCTTGCCAATAGTTGCAGCAGTGCCTGGGAAACCATTGCTGGAAGTGCAGACACTCACAGATCCTTGGGTGTCTGTTGAGAGAATGAATGCAGAAACTGAGATGGCCTCTTAGATCTATTTCTTCTATTTTGTTGTATTTCCTGTGAGATGTTTTCTTTAAAACCCTGGTTTTCTAAGGCTGGGGAGAAGCAAGTCAGCCCACACTGACAGTAGAGCTCTGCCTGCTCTAGAAGAGATGTGGTTCTGCCCAGAGTCCTGTCCCCTCTTCCACCTCAACAGCAGTTCTCCGTTAGGCTGATTCTGCAGCAAGGGAGGTTCAGTCTATAACCTCTAGAGACCACAGTGGGCCACAAAACTCAGAAGAATATTCAACAATGTGCTAAATCTTTTTTCAAGGGGAAACATCATTACAACGAAAGCCAAAACACACATTTAACTATTTTTTTTTTTTTTGGTGGGGCTGGGTTGGTTTTGATGGGTTTGCTTGTTTGTTTTTCAAAAATTCTCACAAGCGTTTTGAGCTTTTACTGGAGAAACTGCAGATCGTTTGAACTGGTCAAGAGTGCTTGTTTGTTAGTGGAGGATTAATGAAATGGGAGGCTGCCTCTTCTTACTCTCTGTCACTTTGTTATAAACCCGTGCACAGCTTCCCAGCGCAACTGACCAGCAATGCTTGCTTCAGTGAGTGATTTGCATTTTCAGGCAAGTACATTAAACAATCTCATTGTGTCAGTCCTCCACGAACAAAGAAAGTGATTTTCCATGAGAGTACTTTATAAAATACTGTCTCTTTATGTCATCTCTTGTTTCCTGGGTGGATTGGATTTTGGATACACAGCAGTACTTGGTCTTCAGGCACCATCTCTTAAGCAGAATGGCTTTGCACTGCCTGCTGCCCAGACCTGAACTGATTTTTCCACATCCAGAAAGGATATTTTGAATAAAGATATTCAAGTGAAATGAAAAGCTCCTCTCTTCATTGGCACAGGTGCTTTGCATCTCTCTGGTACAGGTGCAATTGTGCTGTCATCTGGTAGCAACAGCAGAATTAGAAGTCTGCAGCCAGATGCTGAGACCAGGAGAAGAACGAGCCTATGCTCAACACAAGGCCTCAGCATCAGGTAGGGGAGGCCCGTGGCATAGTCCTAACCCCCAAACTTGTCCACAGAGTTTGAATCAGGAGATAGCAGGGCTGTGAGCAGCAGCAGTTTCTCTAAGAATCTCTTTCCAACCTGCTCTTCTGATGCTGTGGAATGTTCTGTTGTGGCACTTGAGCAGGCTGTGGCATAGAGGGTTTGGAGTGCGCCAAGCTGTGGGAGATCTCTGAACCACGATTGGAAAAGCGCTGGGAATATTGACCCGGATCGGTTCCACTTACAAAGTGCTGCAGGATCTGAGCTGGCAGCAGCGCCGGAGCAGAATTCCTAACGCAGCAAAAACTCGTTCCCATGCTCTGCTGTAGTTCGCGTACTCGGGGCTGGAGGTGCCTTTCCGGTGCCTCTCGGTTCACTGCCCCGATCCAAAGAGGGCTCCCGGCTGCGGGGGCTGGAAAGGTCCTCGGGGCTGCTCCGGCCGCGGGGGCTCGGAAATCTTTCGGGAATGACTCAGGGCTCAGGAGCGCAGCAGAGTTGCTAAGCAGAAATGATGCCAGGCTCCCGCCGTTCTCCTGGTGGCTGTCCCGGTGACCGCCCCTCTGCCGGCTGCGCTCCGAGGGCCGGAGCCGAGGGACCGCTGCGGAGCGCGGCGGCCGCCGGGGCGGGGCGGTTGGGACACGGCGGAATCACCACTGCCTGCCCCCACGGCCGCCCGCCCGGCTCTGCTCCTCCCGGAGCCGTGTTCGCGGCCGGGACCGGCTTAGTCAGCAGCCCGGGGCTGGACAGACCGGAGTTGGCAGCATGGGGAGCGGCGGCACCGGGAGCCTCTGGCCGGCTCTCCATGCCGGGCAGCCCCCGCACCGAGCCCACGCTGCTGCCATGTAGCTGCCAGGGCTGCAGGGGAGTTGATTCGAGGCCGCATTATTGCCCGCTGGATTTTTTTTGGTTGGTTGATTCGGTGGTTTTTTGTTTGGTTGTTGTTGTTGGGTTTGGTTTTTTGTTTGTTTGATTTTTTTTTGTTTGGTTTCTTTTTTCTTTTCTTTTAGCTTTGTATGGTTTCACACCCCCTCCCTCGTTGTTTAACTACGGGTTGGAAAGATGCGGTGCTTCTGGCGGTCCCTGCCGTACCTGCTGCGCCCGCCCCGCTCCGCTCTCGCCGCCAGCTGCCACGCGGAAGGTACGCGCAGAGTCCGCGGGGAGAGCGCGGCGGGGAGCGGGGGGAGCCTGGGGACAGGGCACAGCGGATGTTACCGGGTGTTTGTTCACGGGGGGTGAGGAGCTGGAACTGAGCGCTGTCAGCGTTGCTCTGACTGCAACAAACAAGCAGCAGCGCCGCGGAAAGAGGACTTCAGCTGTGGTTCTGCAAGCCGGTGTCGTTTGTAACGGTAGTTTTTAACTTGTCTGCCGGCCTAAAATGAACGAATCCCGTCAAGCACTGGCCGTATGCAGCCCCGCTGGGTGAAGCAGAGCCTGCCTGCAGCTCTCACAAACCAGCTTTGCAGTGACCCGGGATAAACAAAATCCGCTCCGCATTGAGTGAACTTTGATGGGTGGGAGTGCAGAGTCCCAGCTCTGTGTGCGTTCAGGTTTCAGTGGAGGGAGCAGTGCTTGTCCTGCTGCCCGTGTAACAGGGCTGTCAGATGTGTGCTTGTGGATGGTTTGAGGTGGTTAGTGTCAGTTGCTGCCCACCATGTGTCCAGAGAAAAAGCAGCGCTGTGGGGAGAACCTCAACATGGCTCCCGATGCACTGGTCAAGGCAGAAGGTATGGAGTGGAAGGGGTAGGCAGGGGAATAAGGCAATAGGTGATAACACCTCAGGCTACATTATGTTATTAGCATGGCTGCTGTATTTCAGTCCAAGCAGATAGTATGGACTGTTTTTTCCCCTCTGTTCTCTGAAGTTCTAAGCAGATAAAATTATCCCTATCAGAGAGAAGAGGCTGCTCTCCTGCCCCAGCTTGACAGAAGTGTCCCTTTGTGCCTCTGCAGCGTCCTCTGCACTCACCCCTTCCTACTGAAGATGTTCATCCAAAGACCCTCCCAGTCCTGGCTCCGTCCACACCCAGATTTGAAATCTTGATGTACTTTCCATTATCTCACTGTAAGAATCCCTTCTTCATTCATCTCAAATTCCCAAAGCTGTCAGCAAGAGATCTGGGTCAGCAAAGATCCTGGAACAGAGAACAAAGCTGTAATAAGCCTGAAGTTCAAGCATACTTGTTTATCCTCTTCTGGCAGTGCCTGTGAAGTGGGTTTAGAAGGTTGCTGCTGAGCTGTCATTTGTTTCCTTGCAGACCAGTTTGCTGTTTGCCTCTGCTTTGCTGGGGAATCTTGGTCCTTGACTGGCACTGCTCATGGAAATGATCCAGAATTTTTACTGTTATTCTGGAGGTGTGGGGTCATGATGGGGAGGAGAGGGTCCAGCTGGAGAAAGCTGGTGCAGGTGAGGTGCCTTAGGTGGTGGATATGGTGGCTGAGCAGGTGGTGTACTGGCTTCTCTTGTGTGGTACCTGGTGCTGTCCAGAAGGGCCAGTCCTCCCCAAACCATGGCATGTGGCCTAGCGTGAGTACAGCATCTGTGTTTGGAGATCCTGTGGAAATACTGCCTGGGATTCAGCAGCACAGCTCAGGGAGGCCTCTAGATGTGGGGTCAGCATGGCATGTTTAGATTCAGTCAGCCTAGCAGCACATAGGACACAATCTGTGTCCTGTTGACCCCAGAGGCTGTAGCTTGGCTGAGCAGTTTGACAGAACTTGAACCCACTACCCTGTTTGGAACCCTAATTGTTTCTGCAGAGCTGTGGCAGAATGAGGAGGAACTTTGCTTCAGGAAAGCAGTTCTTGGTCTGTTACTTAAGATGCAGTACAGTTATCTAAGTCTGCCTTCTTGAGATGATGTGGGCACTGAAAATCGATCCAAACACATCCCTGATGCAAAGCTTGCCCTGTGGGCTTCCAGTCCTTCATTATTTGCTGAAAAGGGGCAGAGTGACAGAGGGGCTGGTGCCCTGGGAGAAGTGTGTGTGTGCTCCTTTCAGGTCTGTGAGGACTCTGGGGAGGCTTCAGCAGGGAAGACTATGGGATTGCAAAATAAACCCCTTCAGAGTGAACACAGCTGTACTGGTCACACAGTGCCTGGGGTTTAAGTACAAACCTTTTTTATATCTGCAACATGTTCAACTCCAGGATATCAAAGATCATTTAAACCCTTAGCTAAGCAACCCTTCAGAGAAAAGCCTTTGAATTGAGAAAACAATCTCCTTTCCTGGAGAGGCGGAAGCAAACACAAAGATGGGAAGTGAGTTCTCTGAGGTCATGCAATTGCCAAACTTGTAGTCATGCATATGTTTTTCTCCCAGAATTTAAACAGAAATGTGGGTTTTGTGCACTTTTGTAAGCAGAGTTTGAAGTGTTTGGCTGTTTCTGTAGAAGTATTGATTCTTTGGGATACTCTAAGTGATGTTTAGACATGTAATAGTTATTTCATGTCCTGAAATCTGTTACTGTGCTTGGGGGATCTTTAAATGCATTGCTTTTTGGCAGGCCAACACCCCAGATACATTTTCAGTGACTTTAATTTTTTCCAGATTTGGTTGACATTAAGTTAGGCTCGAGGTCTGAATGGTAAGTGCATCCATTCATCACCACAGTGGTGGGATCTCTGTGCAATAATGTGTTAGTTAGGGATCATTTAAATATTGCTCTTTATTTAATATGAAATACTTTATCCAACATCTAAATTTACTGCTCAGGTCTAGATTTGCTCTTTCTTTCTTTCTTTCCTTCCTTCCTTCTTTCCTTCCTTCTTTCCTTCCTTCTTTCCTTCCTTCTTTCCTTCCTTCTTTCCTTCCTTCTTTCCTTCCTTCTTTCCTTCCTTCTTTCTTTCCTTCTTTCCGACAGAAAAATAATTATGCAGATTTGATATTGCAGTGCTGAAACTGAGCAGTCCAGTGAGAGCAAGCTGAGGAGGTGTACACCAAAGAGGCACTGCTGCTTTCAAGCCAGGCCCCAAACAAAGATATGCTGTGGGGTTTGTACTATTTTAATAATTCCAGACACCTCAGGCCAGAGGTTTGGAGCTCAATTGCATCTGTGAGAAGGCTTGAGCAGCACTGGCATGAGCAATAAACTCACTGTTGGTCCTGCACCAGCAAGTCTTGATATTTCTTGCTTTGAAGAGTCCCCCAGGAGGTTGTTACTGCTCTGCAGTTCATTCTTGAACGTTCTTCATTCGTGCAAATAATTTAGAATGAGTAAATCGGCATCTTACAGGAAGTTTTGGTAGTGGAGCATTACAAAGAGTAGTTGGTCGAGCACAGGGTTTGTAATCATGGATGTGGAATCTGATGCTGGCTGGTTTTCTCATGGGGGACAAAACAGCTTCGTGCTATACTGTAGGTAGATTTCTGTTTACCTGGGAAATAGAAAACGGAGAAATGAAACTTCCTGTAGCCATGGTACCCAGAACTGAGACAGTGCACAAGGGGTAGGGCCAGTGTCTGTGAGATACAAGTGGAGTGAGCTGCCGAGGTGGGTGAAGGACTCTGGAACCCTGCCGTATTTCATTCTTCTGCCATCAGAGGCAGCTGTGAGAGGAGCAGTACTGCTCAAATGTGACTCGTGTTGGAGAACAACAAGTGCAGGGAACATGGGAAGGTCATAAATTGCAGCTGCAGGGATGGAAACAAGGGCTGCCTGTACAGTCACCACAGGCTGTCATCTGGGTCTGAGTCTCGTTGGTCAAAATCTCAACTGTTTATCACATTATCATTGTGGCAGCACTCACTGTACTCTTGGGCATGCCTCTGGCTGGGAGCTCTGGCTCTCCTGGGGGCAGAGGCAGAGGTCAGAGGCTGACTGTGGTGAGAGTGGGCACTAGCCCCTGGTGCAGCCCTACTCCACCCTGCCACACATACAGACAGCCCATGGTCCCCACTGCCCCCCTGAGGAGGGCAGGGCCTTCTGAAGTTGTCCCTGGGCATGGATTGGATGTTAGGAACAAGTTCTTTACCATGAGGTTGGTGGAACAGGTTGCCCAGGGAGCTAGTTGAGGCCCCATCCCTGGAGATATTCAAGGTCAGCCTTGGCAAGCAACCTGATCTACTGGAAGATGTCCCTGCTCACTGCAGAGGGATTGGTCTAGCTGACTTTTGGATCCAATCTAGTCTATGATTCTATCAATCTATGAGTCTATATTGGGCTGGTGGCAGCCCGCCTGGTCCTAGCACAGTGCCGGATGTGCACCTGTGGTTTATCAGCTAATCCATTGCTTTAGGAGCACCTTCACCTTTAGCTTATTAAACCCAGTGCTCAGGCTGCCCAATGCTGGGTTTGTACCTTTTTCCATGGCAGGGTAAGCAGCAAGCACCACTCAGATAACAGGTGCTGCTAGCAAAACTGACCTAAGCACTGGTTTAGTGAAAAAATACACTAATAATGAAACTTGTCTTTAAGCAGATTGACTCTTTCCTCTATAGCTTGGTACCCACAAGATTCAGGGTCCTTAAAAGACAAAACGTGACTTTGCTTTGCAATAAAGGATTTTTTTAATAATTCCCAAAGTATTTTTATCAATTGTTCCTTGGCTCAGAAAGGCTGCCAAAGCGTGGAGCCATTCCTGTGCTTAAGTACCAGCGATGCAACTTTTTGTTTTATCTGAAGCCCTTTATTCTAGGAAAAGGGAAGCTTTCCCTTTTTCCATGTTTTCCAGGTTGTGCCCAGGCTTTGCACTAACACTTTTGGAGGTTTCAGTGGCAGTGGCACAAAGGCCAAGATGTTTAATCACTTACAGTTGAGTCGATTTTGAAGTTTATTTCAAAGGCACCCTGAAGTTAGAGGGTTAGGTTTTTAGGCATCTTTGACATGAAATTTCAGCCAGAGGCACCTTAAAACTAAGCTCTCTATCTTAGGGGCACCTCTTGGCTGAGCTTTTGGTCTTGGAATATTTTGAGTGACACGTGTAAAAGGTAAAAATAATTATCTTCTGATAGGCTGCAGACAGTGGATTCCTGTGTGGGTGACCACAAGAAGCAGGTTCAGGTTTTACCTCTGACTGTTGTAGCTCAGTCAAATAGGACAGTTAGCGCAGTGAAGGAAGGTCTGCTTGGGCACTGCTGATATTTAGACACATATTCTGCAGCAACCCCGGTCTGGGATGTTAAATGTTAAATGCCCAGGGACCAGTGGGCTGGGGCTGGCTGTCTCCTCTGGCTGCACTCAGTCTCCACATGAGGCTTTGCAGAGCAAACCTTGCTCTGGCTACCAAAGAGCTCTTGGGACAGCAAGAACCACAGTCCAAATCCTTGGCTTGGAGTGAACCTGAAATACTTAATTTTTGTTTGTTCTTGGAGACTTTAGCTTTTTGTTACAGTGACACTTGCACGTACCATCAGCCTGACAGTTTTGTCCCTGCTGTGCTGAACACAGGTGGGCTTATTTTTCTGATGGTTCTGACCCGAGTTAATCAGGCATGAGCAGTCAGGAACTTCACTGAAGTCCTGAATTAGCCTGGAGTAAACCCCACATCAATTAAATCTGGAGCAGCATTAATGCTACAGGAGGGGATGTGTGTTAGAGGTACAGTGAGGTTGTGTAACTATGCAAATAGGGTTTGGTGTAACTAATAGTCTATAATTACATGAAGAGAGGCCATTAGTTTAAGGCTAATGGTGGAGAACACTGAGGTAAGATTGAGCTTTCTGCAATAATTGCATTTCCTGATTTAGCTGTTCTTTAATTTCTGTCTCAGTGCCATATCAACCCTTGCTTTTTAGTGAGGAACATCAGACTTGCTCTAATCTCTGCTCTTGTGTTAATCGGAACCTGTGCCATGTGCAGGAACCCAACCACCTGGTCTGGGTCTTCCACAGCATCCAGTGAGGTTAATTTTGGGTGGCTGTGCACAAATGGATTGTTGCTGGGGGAAAAGGGGCAAATTCCCTATTCAAAGTCCTAGGCATAAGGGCAAAAAGAAGTATGTTGTGTGAGAACTGTTTCACATCCTCCTGAGCTCAAGGTCTTGTTTTCGCCACATCTATTTCTCTCCATCCCTGTTCACATACAGGGTGTAGAAAATAAGGCTGAGGGAAGACCTTGCTTTCTACAACTCTCTGAAAGGAGGTTGGAGCTAGGTGGGGATTGGTTTCTTCTCCCAAGGAACAAGATGAGAGGAAATGGCCTCAGGTTGCCCCAGGGGAGGTTTAGGTTGGACATTAGAAGAAAATTCTTCATTGAAAGGGTTCTCAAAGACTGGAACTGGCTGCCCAGGGAGGTGGTTGTATCCCTATCCCTGGAGGTCTTTAAAAGAGGTAGAGATGCGGCGCTGAGGGACATGGGTTAGCACCAGCCTTGGTACAGAATGGTTAGACAAGATGATTTTACAACCCAAATGGTTCTGTGATCCCATCATTCCCCTGTGCTGCCCAACCCCTGCACAGTGCCAGCTGTGAGGAGCAGATATGCTGCAGCTGGAGGGCGCGGAGAGCAGCTGGCACTGCTCTGGACTTAACCTGAGAGGTAATGGACCTTGCCCTGAGTGGATCTGGTGGGGAGCTCTGGGATGCCCAGTGCGGTGGTACCTGGTAGAACTGGGGCTGTGCCAGCTGAGAGGGGGGTCACAGACCGGTTTAGGGGCACCAGCGCTGTCAGGGCCCTGTGGCAAGGGCAGCCCTGCTTTCCAGCATCGTGATGCTACTGTCACCGGGACCCGTGTCGGTAAGGACTGTCGGCAGAACTGTCCCCAAGACTGTGCCCAGCACTGTCGGTAGGCATTGTCCCCATACTGATTCCGGGCGAGACCCGCGGCTTTCGGACCCGTTCCGGCACTGCCGGCGGCTGGGGTTATGTCAGGCAGGAGAGGTCCTGCCGGGCAACGCCGAGGGCCGGGCGCCCAGCCCCAGATCGCCCCGGGTCTTGCCCCCGTCCTTGCTGCTTCTGCCGGTGCCGAGCGGGCACTGCCCAGCTTCGGGCGCAACCGCTACTACCGACCCCGGTCGGCCCTCCTCGCTCCGCCTTGCTTCCCCCGGCTCCGCCCGCCGCGACTCCCGACGCTACCGCGCGGGGGCGGTATCTGCCGGTACCGCTGCCGATGCCTCCTCGGCGCCTCCGCGGCCGCTCGGCTTGGCGGGGTCTTCCCGGGGCACGGTTCCCCGGCACGTCTCGGGGTACGCTGAGCGGTTTGGGAGGCACCCCCGGGGAATCTCCTCGCCCCTCCAGAGCACGGCTGGCCCCGCCGCCCCCGCCTGCGAGGGTTTTTTGCTCGGTGCCACTCGGCCTTTGCCTGTAGCTTCAGATCAGCCAGGCTGCCGCTGCCCCCGCGGAGGAGAGAACCGAGCGCGGGTGGGGGATGAAGATGCCACTGGCAGGCGGGTCGCTGGTGCTTACAGCGGGTCAGTCTCGGATGGAGCCAGGGTCAGGACCAGGGCCGGCTCTGAGCAAAGCACGGCGAGCACTCGCTCCGTGAGGAACTCGGCAGGGCTCCGGCGCCGGTAAACGTGACCGTGGCCGAGCTCTCCGCTGTCCCAGAACCCGCCACCGCTGTCGGGCGCTGCCCGGCCTGGCGAGGGGAGTCACACCGATGAGTGGCACCAACCAGCGGCGCTCCGGCGGTCGTGCCCCTGTGTACCCTCACGACGACTTCCAGCAAGAGGCTGAAGCAGCAGCTTACTTCGTTAAAGAAATGTCACTGGGGGCTTTTGTTAGGAATACTCGAGATTGTGGATGTGCATCCTGCTGTCAGAGGACTTCGAAGATGATTGTCCTTCTTTCCCAATCTGGGTTGGGAAGTTGCTCCCCATCCCTCTGTGCTGCTCAACAACGCCTCCTCCCCACCCCGCTCTCCCCTCCCCACAACCATAGGGCTCCTTGTGCTAGACCTTCTGTGATCTGCACATCAAACCTGCTCCAGCAAAGGCAGAGCACGTTTGCAGCATGTTTCCAGGGCTCTGGAGATGTTTCTATTGTGTGACTGCTCTTCACTCACTACAGATGGGTTCAGCTGTGCTTCCCAGTGTTCCCATGTCATCTATATTTAGTTAGTGCTTAAATCAGCACAAAGGTACTTTCTGTCATCTCTCCCGCTCTGAAGAGACCTGATTGGGGTTGCAGGGTTGCACAGCTAGAGATGCTTCTGAGTGGGAGAGAGGGAGAGCAGCTGGCTGGGAGCCTGAGCTCTGGCATGGGGCCTAGCTCCAACTGCAGTTATTTCAAGTACTTTGGAAGAAGGCAGGATGCTGAACATGGTCAGGGTGACGTACCTGTAAGGGAAAGCAGGGAAATTTGATCTATTTCTGGACAGATTTGCCTGTGGTCAGTGGGATTGCTGGATCTGCAATCCCAGGGCAGTAAAGCTGTGTCCCCTAACAGCACAAGCTACATTTGGCACACACCAGAGGCACAGCTTAGTGCCTCTAATCAAACCTAGAGACATGTTTAGCTACTACCCTGGGCCACCAGTCCTGCTGGTCAGTAGCCAAAAGTGCCCCAGGAATGTCACAGGGCACTGCATTGGCAGAGGGCATGAAGGGTCACAGCTCTCCTTCTGTCAGCTCAGTGGGAGTGTTCACAGAAGCAGCATCCTGAGGTCTAACCTTTCTCTTCTTTGCAGGCAGCTTTGCTAAAGCCAGCTCACCAGGCAGGTCCCAGAAATTCCTGAAATGGTTTGATGTGATGGTGAAGCTGTGCAGGGGTAATTGCCATCCACAGGATCCTGTTCTGACCGTGAAAGCCTTGTGTTATGCCAGTGACTGTTCAACAGCAACCAGTGAATCCTGGTTGATGCTATACTCCAAACAATGTTCTAATGTGGATTTTAAAAGCAGCCCAGGCTGTCATAGGCAGATCGTGCTATATTTGGGAGATAAATGTGCTATCAGCTTTGTAAAGCCATATGGTGGATTTATTCACAATCAGCAGTTCCTTTCAAACCCAAGTTCGTGGCATTTAGTGATACATTTCCAGTATACAGCTCAGCACTCTTTGGTTCTTTTTCCTTTTCCAGCAGATGATTTGAGAGGGGTCAGCTGGCTGCTGTCGCAGGCCACCTCTTGTCTGGGCAAGGCGTATTCAGCACTATAATTAATCACACTAGTGGGTTCTTACAGAGTCCTGTGTTCTTCATTATTGTTTTTTGTCCCTGCACAGACTTGTTTCTGGAGCTGCTGGCTGCTTTTGTTCCTTTCTGTGCAGTGTGGCACAACAGTGTGACTCTTTGGCTCAGTTTCCTCTGGAAATGGGGTTTGTAAGGTCACATTCAGGGCATGTGTCAGTGTGGCAGCCAGACCTACTTTCCTCCAATACTCTTGGCACTTGCTGCTGTTTCACCGGATCTAGCTGAGGTCTGGGGGTCTTGGAGGTTTGGAGTCTGTGGAAATGTGGGCAGAGGGAGAATCTCATAGCCATATGGTGAGTCTTGGAGCTTGTTGCAACCATGGACTGAGCACTTGGTTACTACTGGCTGGTGTTCTAGGCATAAAGTCTCCGTGTCTCTGGGAGCAGGGAACTTGAAGACTATTTAAAAATAAAAGAATTAAAAAAAAAATCCATTATAGAGTCAGGGACAGGGTTTACATTTCTTGGTTTCTTGCTTTTGTTGATCTTGTTTCCATTGTAACCAGGGGGATATCTTTAGTTTTTGCAGAGGAAGCGATATCATCAGAGCCAGAAACCATGTCCAGTAGTGCTGCAGCTCACAGCAATGCTGATGCCCTTTACTTCAGCACTCACTGAGATTTGCTTAGCACCATGGCTGGGCTTGGCCTGTGCAAAAGAAACAGCTGACAGGCTGTGTCCTCCAGATACCCTGTGGGGCTGGGTTCTCCTCTGGAAGAAGTTTGAAAGGATATTGGTCACCTTGTAGGGCAGCCACATACAGTAAACACATAATAAATGTTCAAGTTTTGCCTGGACTCCTCTAAGTCTCTCCTTTCTGCACTTCCGTTGCTCAGAGACCAAGATGCTGCCAGCTTCTAAGGCTGTGAAATCCCCAGGACTTTGGTACTCCAGTGGCACTGGAAGCCAGGCTTTAAACCCTGATCTATCCAGCGAGGAGGGATTTACTGCATGGATGCCTGTAGGGATTCCATCTCTTGGTCTGGGCTGGATCAGGTAACAGCCCAGGAGTGATCCCCAGGTGTTGTGAAGGAGCAAGTTGAGAAGTGTGTTGGTGCAAGAGAGGAGTCTATGAGGCAGAGCTCAACTTGGATCTCTCTTTCCTTCTCAGAGCTGTGGGACATCCATGCATGCCCACGCAGACAGGCAGACACGTGTGTGTGTATCCTCGATTGACACCAGTTTGCATGCTGGTGTTACTTCTCGGTAATCTGGTTTCTTAGTAACAGTCCTGAAGTGGAAATTTCAAAACAAAACCAGTGCATTCAAAAGCAGAAGCTGGTGAGGAGGCTTCTCTTTTATTTTCGCCTTGATTCTGACTTTAAATTCAATGTTCCTCAGCTGAAATGAGTGAGCAAGTCACAAGCAGATGGCAACAAACCCACCACTCTAACCCACGACAAAAGCCCACCAATGTGCATTTTTTTGACCCGCTGCCACATAGCTGGATGTTATTCTCTTGAAAAACATTAACTGACCTAGCAGCAGTTTAGGTTTCTCTCTATCCCTGGTGTTAATCTCAGGTCATAGGTGATAAAATCATTGGAGAAGAAAACAAATAATCCAATTGATTAGAAACAGGAGCAGCCTGAGTGAGAGATAGAAGTGTTTGTGCCTGGGGAGGTACAATGCAGCCACGTGCTTGTTCTTGTCTGTGGTGTTCCTGTGGGCATAGGAATCATGGTGGGCCGTTGCTGCCCATGGCTGTGGTAGCCACATCCCCAGGATGGGGACTGGAGGTGCTCCTAGTGGGCTCTTAGCCTGAATGGAGGCTGCGGAAGCTCTGCAGCGTGATGGGAGAGGATCAGAAGTCACCCAAAGGTGCTCAATTTCAGGAGCAGAAGACAACAGTGACAGCTTTTGGTGCACAAGCAGCACCTGAGGGTGCCCTGGTACAGAGCAAGGAGAGAGGCTTGGCTCTGCATGGAGGTGAGCAGAGGCTGCCCAGACCCATGGCGTGGCCCCAAGGGGTCCCGTGTCTTCTCTGTCTGCTTGCTGGAGAGGCAAACAGCTTTTCATCTTCCTTTGGAGTGCTATGTGCTGAATGTGAGCATACACAGCTACACATCATCTGCAGATAATCCATTTATGGTCCTCCACTCCTTGGGCTGCCCTCAAACCTTCTCATTTTTCTGCTGGCTTTGTGATTTTTCAAGGATGATTGTCCTTGAGAGAAAAGGCATTGCAGGTTTGCTGGGCTTGACATCACTCTCCCTGTTGTCTAAACTTAAAAGCCATAAAATTCACACTGATGAAATTTCACATGTGTGAGGCTGAGCAGACCACAGAGAGGATTTTTGATAGAATATCATGGCTGTATTTTTCTGGCACAGATTATCTGAAGACAGGAGTGAAGGAACATGGCTGTTATACTCTGGACATTTCGTTCCCTAAATTTAGGTCTCAGAAAATGGAGCACTGGAGCCTCTTTGCCATAGGCTATTGGCAAGATTCTGTATGATGGTGTGCATGGATCTGAAATAGGCTCTGCAGGGTTATGACTGACTCTTTTCTGCTCAGATGTAGAGCAGAGAGGTAGGGCAAAGGGAGATGAAGTGTGGGAGATGCTTGGGACAGGCTGATGGGGACCCAGAGCTGCTGGTGCTGGTGTCTGCAGCACGGGCGAGTGTTGGCCAGAACAGTCTTCCGAGGGTGTGGAGTGAGTTGCTAATCGGTGTGAACTCAGGGTAATGCTACTCAAATACCTTTTTTTTTTTAAATTAGCACAATTGTTTGTTTTAGGTGAGTAATCATGGTAAGACTGCAGAGCAGTTGGAATTCAGTTTTGCATATCTATTGCGTGAAGAATGGGGTGTTCAGTGGTTCATGCCTCAGCACTGTGCTGTGTCCAGAGAGCATGCTGATGGATGGAGGACTCATGCTAATGAGTCAATTACTCTCCATGTGCGAGTTCTTCTTCTCTTAAATGTTCAGAAATCATTCAAAAACATGACAGGAATTACATCAGTTTTGTTTATTAAATTGGATTAAAGCAACTGGATTCCCATGTGGACAAGGGCAATTTGATTTGATGTTACTTTGCATGTTGTTCCAGTCTCATTGTGCTGGGGATGGTTCAGGAAGTAATTTTCTTTCAAAGGGCAGTAAAATGGTAATGATGACATTGTCACATTTCGCTGTGCTTCTACGCAGTGTCACACTGACCTCATTGCTTATGCTGTTGCTGTGTGGTGCTCAGGAGAGGGTTTTGAGAGGGCAAGTCTGTGTGTGGGCACAGACACACTAATGTTCCTGTGTGATCCACCTGCTGGCCTGGGCTGCTGCTGGAGCCACGGTTTGGTAGGGCTGAGAGGTTTCCTCCCCTTAGGCAGTTTGTAATCCGTTTAACATAACGCAGTCGTTTGTCTTGTTTGCTGACTGCTTAACAGATGGATTTGTGGTGTTTGTAATTACTACATGAACATTAATAAGACATGATATCTTTTATTAATTAACAGTTTTCCAGGTTTGTTTTTCCAAATGACATGAGGTAGATTATATGTAAATATTGGTGGCACACAAATATTGGCTTTGCAGTGGTAGTGCTTTGAGAATCGTGCAAACTTTTAAGGCTCCCCATGGTGTCTTTTTTTATTCTCTCCTCTGAGCTGTGCTTCATTGTCCACAGCATCACTGGGTTTGGGTTTTTCAAAGGCTCAGTGTAAGGAGAGCACAGACCTGGCTGCTGTCCTAAGCCATTCTCTATGTTTATCCTGCCTATGTGTGTTGTTCCATCCCGTTTATATCCCTGTATCATTCTCACATCCCATCATTCCTCCTGGAGATTTCCAGAAGTGGAAATTGATATAAATGGCTACAAGGACTGATTGCCACACCAGAGAGGACTTCTCCAGCCCTGGGATGTGGCAGTGTCTGGGACCTGCTCCTGTGAAGTGGCTGAGGGAAGAATGCAAAATTGAGCTCTGTTGTCCTGAGTGGTGGCAAAAGGCTGGCAGGGCAGAGCAGGACGTGGCAAGGTTCATCTTCATGGGTGACCTCTCAGTCTCTTGTGGTGGGACACTGAAAACAGGTTATTTATGTTTCGTGCCAGAGCAGTCAGGCACTGGGGCACACACAGGGATGGGCACCCCAGCCAGTCCCAGCCTCATGTTTCCACGTGCTACCATCTCCCCTGGAGACACTTGAAGGTCCTGTGCAGCAGGGAGTGCAGTTCCAGGAGCCATTGATGGAATCCCAATGTGGAATTGGAGGTGTCTGGAGAGATGAATGCAATGGGATGAGGCAGGACGGCAGGGCTGTAGCCTCAGCCACCTCATGAGCCCTTATTTGCTGCTCCCAGTTTGTGGTGCTGACTCATGGGGATGCAGCACTGGGAACTGAATTTAGAGCCTGTGCTCATGGGGAAGGTTGAACTGGGGGACCACAACACTTCTTGACCCTCAGGTGTTGCTCAGGTGCTTCCAACACAGTTTAAGCTGGAAGGTTCTCTTCTCAAAGGCTTTGCTTTGTAAGCTGTTAGAGTGTGTGACTGTATGCAGACACAGGCATGATGTGTGCATGGTGCAGGGTCTCTTGCTGATGTGCAGCCCCAGGCAGTTACCGTCCCTGAGTGCTCCTGTCTTGGCCTCTGGGTTTACAGCTCCTGGACAGGGGCTGAAGGGCAGCCTCCATGCCATGGCTGCCATCCTGTGAGGCAAGCAAGCTGTGCCTCTGGGGCATGTGTCTATGCCCCAATGGGACAGGTGAATCAGAGCCTGCTGTGATGACTTCTGGTGATTTTTCCCATACCAAAAATGTTTCATGCTTAAAATATGTCCCGAATTCACCAGAGCATGCAGGAGGCTGGGTTGGCTTTCCAGTTGGCTTTCAGGCTCAGCTCATTGCAGTGCCCTGCCAACAGACTGTGTCCTGCTGCCAGGACAGCTGGGAGCCAACATGGTTATCAGGTGCCAGCCCTTCACCCACGGACAGACGGTGTTGCTTTGTGAAGTACCACCAAAAATTCACAAACCCCTCTGAATGTTGAAGCGGTTGACAAGCAGATTACCACTTACAGGTAGTGCTTTCAGTGGTGCAGCCAACAACTGCTTTCTTTGTCCTTACCCAGCTCTGTGTCTCTCTGTGTTGAGACTCTGCCCATCCTTCCAACGGCTGTGAAGCTTCAGCTGATACCAGTACAGGTCCCAAAGGCTGCTGCACCAGACATGCAGCTTCCTTTGCTTTGGGAAATTAATCCTCTGGCTGATCAGCCTCTGTGTTTTCCCTCTTACAAGCTGCATCTGGGTGTTCTCCTTCTGCTGCCTGCTGACACTTGAGGACAAGCAGAATGATTTTGATCCCAGCACCAAGCTCACAATGCTGTGAAATGTGCTGTGCTTATGTTACAAGATGTGGACAGGCCCAGTTTAGCATGTTTTCATTAGTTGTTGATGTAGTCCATGTTCACATTAAGTGAAGGCAGTGCAGGAACTGCAGCTCAGGAAGCAGTCTTCAAAATTACCTAGATCTGTTGGTGTCTCAGGATGGCATACATCCTTTCAAATCAAGTCCACCTTTGGGACAGAATTTTGTGTGTTTAATAGTAATTGAACAGAACTAAGCAAGCCTTTCTGCCAAATCTCCCCTCACCTCAGGGTGTGTGGGGTGTGTCTGAGGGCTCAGCAAACATACTTGACATCACAAGCAACTTTTATCTACACTCAAACTGATCTTGGTTTCTCCATTTGTCACGTCTGGTCCTGCAACTGATGGGTGAATAGTGTGCAGACTTTTGGTCCTTTAAGAGCTTTCCAAAGATTTAGGGGTTGGAATTTTGTTACTTCTGTGGAGGGTGATTGTCATCTTGGCTCTATGGAATTGCTTTTTGCCTGAAGATTTTTGGGCAAGGGAGTGCTGAATGAAGCAGCTTGTAGAAGATATCTCCCACCCATGTTCTTGCCAGTAGTTCTTGGTCCCTGGAGCCCCATAAGGATAAGACCTGTGTGTGGTGAGCAGCTGGTGTCAGGAGTGTGCATAGCTGGGCTGTGCAGCCAGCTGAAGATGAGCGGAGCTTTACACTCACTGCCTGTTCTTCTCATATATGAGTGGGTTCGTGTTCCCTTCATACGGGCAGGAAACAGCTTCTGAAGCAAACATAGTGGTCTGTGTGGCTGGAAGTGGATTTAAAATGTAACAAATTAATTTAGGAAATGGAAGATGTGATTTACACACCATTGTAAAGATGGTGCCCTGGGAGCTTGCAAAGAGCCTCACCGAGTGCTGTTTAATAAGGATACTTTGGGAGAACTGGCTGAGGATTCCCCCATCAAGCAATTTTCTTCAGAGAAGGGAATACATTTTCTATGCTGACAGGATAATGAACTCTTGTGCTCCAGCGTATGCTCTTTGGACTGCCCATCCAGGTGAAGGAGCCAAGCTCTGCAGTTTCCCTGAAAGGACATTGAAGTTTTGACCTGTGCTTCACAGAAGTGGACTTTAGGCCTCCTGTTGCTGAGGAGGCAGTGAAATACCTGATGAGGGCTGAGAGGAAGACCAGAGGCTAAAACAGGCTTATGGTGTTGAGAAATTATTACCTGGTTAGGTGCCTGGTGCTGGACTGTCATGGCAAGATGAGGGGTATGTGTGCCTGAGGAGCCCTGCAGAGCTCACTTTCTTCATTCCCTACTGGGGCATTGGCAGCAGTCTTAAGAAATGGGATTCAGAAGTGTTGCAAGGAGGTGCGAGTGCTTTGGAGCACCCACTGGTGTGCTGGCAGGTGTGGCAAGGGTTCTTGCTCCCAAGGTTGACATTTGGCCACTCTGGGAATCTTCAGGGCGAGGATGAACAGGGCTTGAGCATCTCCATGGAGGCATGGGCAGAGGTAGCAGATCTAGCTCACATGCTCAGGGAGCAGCTGATCGCCGGTGTTTTGGGGTCAGGAAGGAATTTTTTCCCCCAGGGCAGATTGGCACTGGTCCCCGGGGTTTTTTTGCCTTCCTCTGCAACAGTGAGCATGACCACTTGCAAAGGCTCCTCTGGTCTCCTTTTGGCTGGGTTATTGCCTCCTGCTCATGCCACGGGAAGATGTGTCATGCCCTGCAGCTAGGGAAGGAGGCTTTTTTTCCCCCCATGGTGGACTATTAAGTGTCCCAGGGTTTTTTTTTGCCTTCCTGTGTTGTACTGAGAACTCTCTCTAAAGGTGGCCTTCAGGCCATCCATTCAGACAGCTCCAAGGCTCCATTAAGGTCCTGGGTCTCTTGGGTTCTTTGGCTAAGGGCTGGCTTGCAGCAGGAGAGAGAGCTCTGCTCTTGTCTTGCCTAAGTCCTCTGTTACTGCTTATATCACCACTGGCTCTGAAACAGGTTTAAAAAGTATCATAACATAAAATAAACTCCTTTTTCAACTTCTATTTCTTCTGATTTGTGTCCTTAAAGTGTTTTTGGAGCTTGATATCCTCTGAAATTGCAGACCAATAGCAAGGTCACCATTCCTAAACTCACGGAGGAAGCCTCCACTGCTGCTGTGGGGAGGAGGTTTTTTTCCCATGATGGGCTAGTAACTGTTCCCAGGGTATTTTTGCCCTCCACTGTAGCACTGGTCATGGCCCCTTGACAGGCCTTTTTCTGGGCTTTTCTAGCCAGGTGCCTGCTGCTCATGCTCCATGAGGGTGGCCCTCCTGTCTTTGGGGAAGTACTCCTTCTAGACTCTGGACAGGGAAGTTTTTTTGGGTTTTGTGGGAGTTGCTTCTTTTCGTCTGTAGCACTGTGCACAGCTCCTTGTCAGGACTTCTTTGGGCCCTGTTGGCTCATTTCTTTTTGCTGCTCTGACACTTCCTTTCCTGGCTTGAGAGAGAAGAGAAGGGGAGAGAAGATAGGAGAGAAGAAGAGAGCTACCAGTCCTTTGGAGCATGCACTGGTGTGCTTGCAGACACTGCAGGGATTCCTGCCCCCAAGGCTGATCAGACTGGGGGCATTTGGCCACTCTGGGAGGCCCCTCAGATGGCACCAGACCCCTAGAAGAGGAGGAGATGACTCCTGCCGTCATTTCTGAGGAACATAAATGAAATGCCTGCATGTGTCAGCAGTTGCGGGGTATGTAGGCAGCAGCTTTGCTGCCCCCAGAGCCTGCCCTGACTCCCAGAGAGGCTCTGTGCACACTGTGGCTATGCTCAGAACCTTTCTGTGCTCTGAGCACCCAGCTTCCAACTCATTCTCATCTAATGCAGACCACTTTGGGAGTTGTGTCTTGGTATGAACTAGTACAATTAGCATGTGATTGTCTTCACCAACTCAATGTAAGCCAACAGGGGGATCCAAGATACAAACTGTTGACTTTGTTTTTCCATTCTGTGTTCACCAAATTTAGTTATTCAGCCTTAGACATCCTGAAATGGTTATCTCATAAACAATGCTCCACTGTCATCTTTGTCCCTTGTATCGCGTTTCTCTGCAGCAGACATTGAGCACTTAAGGGCAAGAAGCCAGTATTTGTGTGTTGCATGGTGCTGTGTGCTCTATATATAGACCTGCAGTCCCCAGGAGACCTGTGCTGGCATTCATGCTGATGTTTCATGACTGGATGCCCAGCCAGCACCAGGCTAGCTTTGGCTTTCCACTGTTAACTTTGGTGGACTTTGTTACTCCATTAAAACCCAAAGGGACAAACAGGACCTCAGTGCTGACAGAAGATGTCACCTCCAGCTCTGCTCAGAGTAGCTGTTTTAAAGCAAAAACCTTTTCCTTAGCATAGACTGGTGCTCAGCTGGTTCAAATGCACTGGTGCTGTTACATGTGGCCTTAATCCTCAGAAGTGGCAAATCCTATTTACTGTGTTAAGTATTTAAGCTAATTATATCTCTGATGTGAAGAACATGTGACAAACACTTCACCCCGTAGCCTTGAAAGGACACTCAAGTCTCAGACTCTTATGACATCTTCTGTGCCTCATTCCATGTTTGGGACATTGTACATGTTCTGCAGTGGATTTAGAAATAATAGAATTTGTAATAACATAGATAAAAGGAGTTTGTTATGGCTGCGTCATCTTCAGAGTAAAGGAAGAAGTAACTCCTCACACTTCCCTCCTGGAAGTGCTGTGTTCATCACAGTTGCACCGTGAGGGTGCACTGTGGGAGTGACATGGGAAACAGAAAGATTTCCTGACTTTAGTGAAGCTGCTATTTCCAGATAGTTCTGCTGTCATTAGAGATGAGTTTGATGTGATGCATCCAGAGCTCATGGTAGCACAACCTATCCGTGCTGCACATGCAGTGTGTGGATGGTTACAGAGACTTTGGGAGGTGCAAAATCAGACACACACTGCCTGTGCAAAAATGTGTGTGGTTTGCACTGACAGACATGTCCCCTGTCTATGTTGTAGCTGTTTGGGTACAGTGAGGGGAGAGCAAAGCGTTGGCTCAGAAGCTGGGCGAGGAGCATTGGCTGTGGCTGCTTGAAGAAAGGGCAGAAGCGGTGAATGGGCAGAGGGAGGCTGTTTTCGGAGTCTGGAACAAACTGTTAGTGGGGAAAGAGTGAAAACATGGAAATTCCTGCTGAAGTACCACCGAATGGGTCAGTGACATTTGTGATGGAAGAGAAGGCACTTGGGGAGCAGGTGTTCCCTGAGCCAGGCTGGGTGTGTGGCCGCACTCATTACCGCTGCACTGTTAATCATGTACAGCTTGTACCAGTACCAGGAGCAGAACGTCACAGGGGTGAAGGCCAAGTAGATCCATTTATCATTTGACCTTTGGGAGGCAGAAATCTTTGCCTGCTCTGCCTTCAATGAACTGATTCTTCCCTTTCCTGCCCTGAGGTCCTGACCCTTGTGAACAACAGGGTTGCAGTTTGCTTGCTGCCCATGACCTGGTGTCCCATTTTTTTTGATCTTGGTCTTCCTGCAGTCTTGCTAATTAAAGTTCATGTGATTGGGACTTCTTCCCAGACATGGTTTACAGCCTACCCAGCTTGCTTATGTGACTTGTAGGTGAAGATCTGAGAAGCAAACTGACTTAATATAGTGAAGTCTGAGTTGACTCTTCTGGTGTGCTGCAGGAGAAACCCAAGGACATAGTTTCAGAGCATGACTGGGGGATGTGCAGGAAGCTCAGAAGCCTGGCAACGTGCAGTAGGATTCACAGATGTTTTCTGGTGACCATGTAGCAGACCAGCCCGCAGGTGAAGAAGATAATCCTGCACAGGCCTTCAGCAGGAGCATATTCAACTGTGCTAAGGCCCCCTCAGTGGCTGAATGGGAATGGTCTTTGCTGGCCATCACAAGCTGGTGTGCTTCCTAAGTCTTTCCTGGGCTCCTCAGGCTGTGCACAGGCAATGCTGATTCCTCAGGCTGTTCAGCTCTTCTTCAGAGATATTCACCCACTGTGAGGGGCTGGAATGCTGGTGGTCCTCTAGAAAGAAAGGTCCTTGCCCTGCTGTCTGCATCTCTGGTTCCGCATTGAACCACCGGACCAGGTACTGCTTTGAGAAAGCTTCAGAGTGTTGGGCAGTGTGGTGGGGACAAGCACAGGGATCAGCAAAGGGACTGCCCCTTTCCCTTTGGGTCATCCCTTAAATAAGGACCAACCACCAGCCCTACTGGCTGACACTGATTGCATGTGGGGTAATAGGACTGTAATTACCCTATTTGTGCTGCTTAATTAGCTGGTTATATTGGAAACGCTCTGTCTACTGGAATCTACAAGCTGAGGGGTGTGGAGCACATTCATAAATGCACTCAGGACTGAACAAGATGAGAGAAATGGTGAAAGGGCTTTAGCTGCTCTCCTTACTCAGAATACCAGTTTAGTGACAGAATATTCAGCCAGATCAAAGCTTGGACCTGAGCACCAGTGTGAGCTAGATTGGGGCAGGGGGCCTGCCTGCATGGGCTGCCAGCAGGGCTGCTGCCACAGGCTGTACCCCTTGGCAGTGGCACTGTGCCAGCCATCAACTCATCAACAGACATAATTCCCACAAGTTTAACAGAAATTCTGTTATCTAATAATATACTTAACAGCTAAAAACATGAGGCTAGTGCTGTAACCCAGAGTGAATGATTGGAGAAAGGTTTTGCTGAGCATAGAATCGGGGGGTTGACTCAATTTTTCCTGACACGCAGCTTCAGCCCCACAGAAACCTGTGCATGGGAGCTCTCCAGCCTCTGGTAACTGAAGCAAAAATCAGTGGAGTGTAAAGTGCTCTGGCTCTTCAGGAGGTGTCAGACTCCGTAACAGGGTGGGCACTGGGTGTTTGGAGGAGTGTGGCAGTTACAAGCTGATCTTTGGTGAATTTAATCTGCAAATGGATCCCTGTGCAGGACAGTGAATGTGTTCAGTTATTGCACCTGGGCTTTAAAGAGCTGAGGATAAATGGCATTTCCTGATGCAGCCCCTATGTGCTATGCATGACAAACAGGTGGCTGCTGGATGTGTGGCAGTGACATGGGGTGCAGGGAAACTTCGCAGGACTTACCTATGCATAGTTTTAATTCTCACACAACAGAATATTTTTTCTGGTTAATAAAGGAGGAAGGGCTTGGCAGGTGTTGGAATGGAAATACAGTGGAGATAGAGTTTGCTCAGAAGCTGAAGGGGCTTCTGGTTTGTGTTTGTGCTTCTTAAATGGCATTGCTCAGCATTTCAAAGACTAGTGGGTCAGCTGGGTATCGCCTTGTGACCAGGGCATGACCTCTGAGGTCTGAGGTATGGTAGTGTTGGCTCATTGAAACTCTGCCTTTATTTTACTTTTCTGGAGTGGCAGTTGTTTGAGCTCCATGCTCCTGTGTCTCACACAGCTACACAGCTGCACACCAGCAGGTAGAGGTGATCCCATTCCTGGGTATAGTGAGGTTTGGGTTGGTTTTAACCTTTCTGTGGGAAGCCTGTTCCCTTCCTGTCCTTGTGGAGACCACAAGCACCGAGGTGTCAGTTCCCTGCCCAGAATCAGCAGCAGTTTTGTATTTTGTGGTACTGTGTGGGGTTCTGTTCCTTGTAGCATGCACTAGGAGCCACCAGCCACAGGCAGGTGTTTTTCAAACCATGATGTCACTGCCATGACTACATCTGTCCTGCAGGAGAGCTTTGGTGAATGCATCTCTGCCATAGCATCACAGCCAGGTCCTGTGTCATGTCACAGCAGGCAAAATCAGACCAAACTGTGGGTCTTGACCACCTCATCCAGAGCAGCATCAGCCACCACCACAATATGTTTGGTTTCTGTCCAGATGTGATTGATGATTGCAGTGAGGAACTCATGTTCCAGTGATGGCTCTGGGCATGGAGCCTCCAGGCTCATGCTTGGCTGCTGAGTGCTTCTGGCTTGTCACATCAGTGGTGCCCACAGCAGTGAATGGCCCATGGAGTGACATGGTTGACTGACAAATCCCTGAAGGTATAGACACACATGAGTAATGCCAGAGCTCTTCAAGGTGGTTTTACACCACTTCATGTTAGCCCCTACATGACAGCATGTCAGCAAGTGTGCTGGGCAGGCTGGCAGATCCTACCCTGGGACATCACCTTTCCTCAGCAGGTCATAGCATGGGGTACAGAGAGCTTTTCGTGTCTCCTGCTTCTTGTCTGAGAGGATCTACTTGCTCCTCCAGAAGGCATGTGGTAGTGTGATGGTGATGTGGATTGATGATGAGGTGCTGTGGAGCACCCAGTTCACAAGCTGTGCATACTGATTGTACTGGAGTCCCTGAGCCTCCTCACTCAGAGGTTCTTCCCCTGCAGTAGCAGCTCCCAGGCAGGCAGTGTGATCTCCACAGAACCGTAACGTGGGCTGTAAAATCTTGCAGCCTCCCAATGAGATTCTAATTGTGACTATAGTTAGGAGAAGAATTGCAGCTGCAGCACAGCACTATCACCGCTGCAGCACACCACTGTCCAGCACTGCAGTCTGCTTCATCTGCATCCTTTGGTTCCTCACGGATGCCAGTAACAGTAATGCAACCTATTGATGGGGTACTGGGCTGTCGGGACAGCTCCTGTGCCATGACAGAGATGCGCTCTGCCAAAGCAGATGCCGAGCTCCGTGGTTCCTATGCGTTGCTCTGGCCCCGTACTGTGAAGGGCTCAAGCGGTGCCAGGTCACTGTGCTTGCAGCTAGGCATAGAGTGCAGAGGTGCCATGGGGCCTGTGCCCATGTGTGCCCAACGCCCCCGTGGCATCCAGCCAGGGCCAGAGGTGGTCCCCCTTTAGAGCAGTGGTGTGCAGCCGGGATGGGAGCTTCCCCGGGACAAGAACATCTCCGGGACAGGACCATTCCCCGGGGCAAGGGCAGAGGCAGCGCTGCGCCCCGCCCGTCCGCGATGTGCCGAGCACGACGGGACGGGTGGAGTGCGGCGCTGCACCGGGCCGAGCCCGTGCTATACTGAGCCAGGCCGAGCCGAGGCCAGCCGTGCCGTGCCGTGCCGATCCGAGCCGAGCCGTGCGGTGCCGTATGGGAGGAGCCAGCGGGTTCCGCCGCCCCTGCGCCCCCCCCCCACCGCCGCATTTCGCGGCCGGCCGCCGGAGCAGGGCGCGGGGGGGGATGATGGATCCGCGGCTGCGGCTGCTGACGCCCCGCGCCCGTCCCCGGTTCCCCGTCCCTGGGTTCTGCCCACATTCGCCCCGTCCCTCTCTCGCCGTTTTCCCCGCGCCCCTGGCCGCGCTGGCAGGGTTGCTGCTGGCGCCGGGGCCGTGCGCTGCTCCCCGCTGGGCCGAGCCGGGCAGCCCCGCGGCGGCGTGGCCCGGGTGCGGCGTGGGGGTCCCGGGGGTCCGTGCGAGCTGCGCCGTGCGGCGGACCCGCTCCGGTGACTCAGCAGCGCCGATGCCGCTGGGTCCCTCCCGCCGGGGCGGGAGCGGATCTTACGGGGCTCCGAGTCTCCCGCATCGCTCAGCCGGGCTAACGCTACCGGGGCCGCGGTCGGTGCCGAACCAGAGAACCGGGACCCTCCCGCCAGAGCCTCTTGCCTTCGCTCGGGAGCTGGAGTGAGCCGAGGCTAAGGCCCCCAGCCCGGCCAGTTCCCCTGACCCCGGTCGCTGGGTCGGGATCAGGGCGAGCCCGGGACCCTCTGCAGCCCCTTCCCCGGCGGAACGGGGCCAGTGCCCTTCAGGGCTGGGCATTGCTGGTGGCCGCTGGGCTCACTGTAGCGGAAGGCTGCGTTCATGGCCTCGGCGGGCAGCCCGTGTCCGGGGCTGTGTTGGCATCGGGAGGAAACGGGCGGCTACCGCTGGCACCTCCGTTACGGGCATCATTGAACAGCTGTCTCGGGACCGGTTTTCCTGCAAAGCTTCTGCAGGGAGCGACGCCTGTGCGGAGCCGCGCGTTGCAGGGGCGAGGAGATGCCAGGGCTGTGGCCATGGGCAGTGGCACAGCCCGGCCGAGCCGCGGGAGCAGCCCAGCCCGGTTTCCCGTGATGGCTCGGGAGCAGCCGATGTGGCCATGTTCGGCTCATCGCGAAGGGAGCTGCAGCCTGCACATGACGCTGCAGCCTGCCACAAAGAGACGGGCTCCACAGCCGGGTGGGGACGGAGGGGACCAAGCTACTGCTAGCCGAGGAGCTGGTGACTTAGAGCAGCTCCACCACAACCTGCTTCTGCTTCCTGGCTTGAGGAGGGAAATGCAGCTGCTGTGAGGCAAAATCAAACACCACTCCCATCCCTCTCGGCAGCACTGACCCCTTGCGTGGAACTTCAAAACCAGGCTCCACACCAGAGAGTCTGAACAGATTTATTAATAGCTTAATTAGTCGCTGAAGAGGCTTTCCCTTACTGTCTTATCCTCCTAAGACTCTAGAGGAAGCCAATGCAGACCAGGCTTTGAGAATTGTATGACTCTGGCACATAGCTAAAGGAGGATTTATCTTGGCTTAATATAGTAATGGAAAGCTTTGAATACCTGGTGAGCCACAGAAAATGAATCTCTGTGGGTTCCTATTGCTGGTGTGTAGCTGAAATGTAAGGGCTGGTGTTGACAGCCCCCAGGGGCAGAGAGGTGACATCATGGGACTGGTGGCAGGTGGACAGGGAGGCCACACTGGCTTTCTCCCTACCCATTTGCCAGGGGTGTTTGTGAGAGGGATAGCAGAAGCTGGTGCCTCAGAAGGGCAGTGTGGGAAGGATGGGGCTGAGCTCCTGGGCTTCCCAGGTAGCTGGCTCACATCACCTGCTGCTCTGCTCCATGGAAAGATGGCTTTGCTGTTGCTGCATCAGAAAAGGCAGCTGCAGTAGCCAGCAAATGGGAAATGGGCCTGCAGCTGCCGTGTTGTGACCTGCTGGAAACCTGGTTCTTCTGGTCAGAAGGATGGAGGGTTGAGATGAGTCTGAAGTGATTTCAGCCTGTGACACCAGGAGGCCTGGGCATTTTCCAACCCAAGGTTTCAGTCATAACATCCAGCCTGTCTAGTAATCCATAGTGAACTTCCCCAAGCTGTATGTTGGCATTTTCAGAATAAGTTTGTGTGTTACACTAGAAACCTGTAGTAAACCTCCCTGTAGAACTGACACATCCACAAGTGCTTGTACAGTGGTGGTCCTGTTGCTGTGGTGGTGCTGGAGGAGGTACCTTAGAGTGTTTCGTGGCTCTCTGTGTGCTCAGAGCTCCTCCTCCCCGTGTGGTATTTAAGACTTCAGTTTCTTCATGTGGTTGTTCTGATGGAGGAAGACAGAACACACTTTGAAATGGTAGATCTTGCTAGGGTGGGTAAAAAATTAAGTTTTTTATTTTTTCTACACATGAAAGTAGCATGTGCCTAAACTGATGTGGTTTGCAACCCATCTCCTGCTTAAAACAAAAGTAATCCTAGGTCCTGTTCAGGAGGTGAAGACTGGCTTTGGAAGTGGAAGTGTCTCTGGGATGTCAACAGAGGGAACAAATGGGGTTATGTAATTTGGTTTAGTGAAGTGTTGTTGTCACTTAAGTAGGTCTGGTATTTTCATGCAAATGTGGGGCGAGGGGTGGCATTTCAGGAGCACACAGCTGAATGCCTCCTCTGGTGTGGTAGTGCCCAGAATACTGCCAATGGAGGAAGCGCAGTCCCTGTGCTCTCTGTGCTTGGGCTGCTAGGGAGTGTTGAGCTGCTGAGATGTGATGCACATCGTGGGGCTCATGTCGCAGAAGGAGCCGGGTGAGCCGGTTCCAGCATGGTGCCAGCAAAGTTGTGGCTCAGAGCTCATAGTGCTGCCCTGGAACAGCAGATCTCACATGAAGGATGTTCAGAGAATATGCTTGGTTTGTTCTGCTGCATAAATCCATCCTCATTCGCTGTTCTGCTGAGCACCCAGCCAAAAGTAGGACGAATTGAGACTATTTGCATACAAAACAACCCATTTGAGTAGCTTCCACTTTTAGACTTGGTTACTAGAAATGTTGAAGGGCTCTTCACCCACCCACCCCTGCCCAGCACTGGTCCATTTCCTGTAGCTTGACCCACAATGCCCATCTCCTGAAGTCTTCTAGCTGTGAGTGTCACCTTTTTGTGTAGCATTACTGTCCGCCTGGCAAGTCTCCAAATTTTTGGTGTCTTGTAGTTGGATAAATGCTATCAAACAAAGGGGGAATGTTGTGAACACCCCTTGCTGTGTGCTCTGCCCTGATGAGAGTGACAGTGGTGATCAAGGCACTGTGCTCAGCAGGTTCAGGTGGGACAAAAGTTGTGGCACTTGGGCTCAGTCTGGGAGGACACTACCTGAGGAATGAGGATGTTCAATCTCTGTAAACATCCACCCAGTTGCAGGGCAGGGTCTTTGGTGGAGGATGGATGTTAGCCCAGGGGAGGTGGGGCTGATGGCAGGGCTGGTTTGCGGCTGGGCTGGGCTGGCACCACCCAGGAGCATGACCAGGAGCATAACCTCTGTGCACATCTCCCTTCAGGCTGCTCTCTACCCCATTCTGATGCTGTGGGATGTCCTGGGCTCTCTGTGGAGAGCCTGCAAGGTTTGGCCCATGGTTAGGTGCCCCTTCTGCATGACTCGGTATAGCCGACAGGAAGATCTTTTGGAGTGTGACTGCTCTGTGTTCCAGGCACTGTGGACCTGCTCCAAGGGGGGGCCCCAGGAATCTCTGAGTAAGGTGTGTGTTTTGGGGTGTGCACTTCATCTGTAGTCTGGTGCAAATGCCTCAGCTGCAGGTGGTACAGGTTTGAGTGCTGCCCTGGCACATGTGGTTCCCGTCAGTGTGCTGGGAGGAGGAGTGGTGGTCTCACCTAGTGCTGCCTGGGGGAGGTGGCCCATGGGAGGACCTTGGGAGGAGTCTCATCTCATGTCCATGGTGTGAAGACAGCTGTGTCCTAATGCCATCCTTACCTCCCACAGAGGAATATCCCTGTCTTCTGACAGCTCTGCCAAGGAAGTATCTCCTGTGTGGACGCAAGCACAGCTGTGCCAGGACTGTATGGCCTTGGGGACATGACATACCCACTGGATGGGAAGGCCATGACACCCCATGGCTGCTCCTTGCACCCCTTCTGCCAGGGCTCTGGCTGATGCCCCAGCCAATCCTTAATCTCCTTGAGGAGCATTTCCCAAACTGAATAGATTTTGCTGTTGATAAATCCATCACTAAGCCTTCATTTCCTTTTCCTGCTTTAATCCTGTTACTTCCAGCTGTAACCCCCTCAGTTCTCTCAGTCTTTCCCATCCTGCCTCATCCCTACCTTGCCACTCTGCTGTGGGAAGCAGTCCTGATGCTGATCCCCTTCCACTCTGATGCCAGGGATGTGGGTATGCTAGTACTCCCACCAACTCAAAAGGACATCTGGGTACCCAGAGCTGTCAGATGTGTCACAGCCTCCACTTGTGGCAGAGCATGGATTCAGGCCCTTTTGTTCTCTTCTGGAAGAGAGAAGCATTCCATGCCTTTACAACCTGACCAGTTGGTCACAAGTTTCCTCCTTAGCTGGTTGTGTGCCCGCCCATTCCAGGGATTTTCCGCTGTTTACCTCCCCATGTCCACCCCAGGGATTGGAACTGGGCTGAAGGTCCCTGCAGCCTTTCCCAACTGTCCCTGGGGAGCACATTCCTGGTTCATGCCTATCCTCATGGGATGAGCTGCAGAAGCAGCCTGTGGTCATACTAGACCCATAGTGTCTCTGCTGGGACCCTAAAAACTTCTCATTTTTTCTGGGCAGTTTGCAGAGAGCTCTCTGTGGCAGCTGTGGTGGCATTTGGAGGACCTACGTATAGTCCCCAACCCAGCACCGGGCGAGGCTTTTGCCCAGCACTGTCTCAGGGCAGAGCTGTGGAGTGTTTGTGGCAGAAGGAAGTGAGATGTTATTTGGGCATCGGCTGGGTTGGGCTTTTGTTAATCCAAGAACCTCCTTGAAGTTGTTGTTTTATCACATAAGCACTTTGATTATGAAACACAACCTGTCCATTATGCTTTGATGTACATATGTGTCCTGTGCTTAGTTCTCCCTTCCTCTCCCTGAGCTTGGGCTCCAGCCGGGTGGGAAGGACCCACGGACATGGCTCCTTCTCATTAATCTGGGGCTCACTGGGAGGAGAGTGGTGACTGGGCCCCGGCAGTGCCCTGCGTCAAAGCCGACTTGGGGATACTTTAATCCAGAGATTAATGAGAGAATAGCTGTGCCCAGGGAGTCTGTAATCCTGGGATTACCAAGGGGCTGTGAGCAGGCACTGATGTGGCTAGGACTTGCCATAGATGGGTTTGAGAGCCTCTGGTCACTGGTGATGGCATCTGTGGGGCTCACACTGTCTGGAGGTGATGGGGCTCAGCCTTCCAATCTTTGTGCAAGGACCAGATCAGGACCTGCTTCCTCTCTGGTAGTGGGGAAAGCTGAGTCACTCCCAGCAGGCACGGACAGCAATGTGGAGTGGCCTGGCCCTAAACATCAGCACATCCCTGGTCCCTGTTGCTGTAGGGGCCCCTCTGCTCTGGGGACAACTGCATCAGGTCTTTCCTGAACATGCTGTGAGTGCTCACATGGCAAGCCCAGAGGTGGTGGCATTGGAAACTTGGTCCTCAGGTTTCCATGAGGGGCTGTTAACTTAGTCAGATGAGGACACCCCATGGTGACGACTTTCCCCATGCCTTTCCTGTCCTGTTCCCTCTGTGCTTCTCTCCATTTTGTGCTTTGCCTTGGACATCCATGTTCCCGAGGCAGCTCCTGTGTGATGTCCAGGCTCTGTAGAGTGCTGATGTCTCATCACAGGGCTCCTTGGACACTTGAGGTGTTCTTTCCGGGCTAGAATGATGATGTAGTAGTGGTGCTGTGGGGTGTGAGAAGGTTGGCAGGTGATCAAAGTGTTTTGTGCTCCTGCTCTGTCCTGAAGGCATTGGTGTGTGCATGAGACGATGTTGTGGCAGAGGTTACCAGTAGTGCCAGGGGGAGACCTGTGAAGGTCCAGTGGGGCTACCATCATATGAAGGGGAGAAGAACTGGGAAACGTTCCCATGGGATAGTCAACTCTCTTTCAGCAACTGCAAGAGATTGTACAAAGTCATGGAAGCTGCCAAGGTTCACTAAACACATGGCTCTGGAGGCCCCTGAGCCGCACCTTTTTAAAAGGTGGAAGAGAATGTGAATAGACCCACCTTATGTGGTTGTCCCAGATGTGTGCATCTCCTGCTGTCTGCTGGAGCTGACATGGATCCACTGAGCTGGATGTGCTTTTGATTTGACCCAGTATGGTCTTGCTTCTGGACAAGGTTCTTGGAGTTGCTTGTGTAAACAAGAGTCCACAGCTCTCTGCCAAACCCCCCAAAACCTGGTGAAGTACTGTGACTGGAAGGTCAGAAGGTCTACCATGGCACCCAGGTTATCATCAGCCACCTGAAACTGTGGGAACTACAGCAGAGGTGTGCCCCTGGCACAGGGCTGAGTGGTATTCATCTGTGGTAATAGAGGTTTGTGGAAGAGATCCTTTGAGAAGATAATTTCTAGCTCCTGGGTCGCTGGTGTGGGCTGGTGGCCCCTGTAAACACTGCAAGAAGTGTGTGTTGGCTGGCACAGGGATGAGGTGCATTGGTGGGCAGGGTGCTAGCCCAGCAGGTTAAAAATAGCAGCTGCTCCCACCCTGCTCCTCCCCATCTTGGCTGCTACGGGGAGCTGGAAGTGCCAAGGCCAATGTGCTGAGCAGGCACCTGGCTGCAGTCAGGGCTGTACAGAGCTTGCGCACTGCAGGGAGCACTGAGCAGTGCCACACAGCTGCTGGCTGCTGCAGATCTGGAGTGGGGATCTGGGATGCCCAAAACCCTCTGACTTCTCCTCTTAGCATCAGTGTGGTGCTGCTGTGACTTTCAGGCACCCAGCAGCCCTGTGCAGTGCACCTGAGTCCTTCCAAAGTCCCTGTGATTCGGGGAACTGTCGAATGCCCTGTCCTGAAGCTGTGCAGCTGGGGCAGAGCAAACCTGGGACTGACCTGGGCATTCCGTGCCTGGCCCCAGCACTCCTGGACAGGCAGCCACTGTGGCTGTCCTGCCTCTGCACCCAGGTGCCAGAGACATTGAGCATGTTGTTCATAGCTTGTCAGAAGTGCCAAGCACAGCTGGTGTCTGCAGCCTGGAAAAGAGGAGCCTTAGGGGAGACTTTATTGCTACCTGAAAGAAAGTTGTAGCCAGGCAGGCGCTGGTCTCTTCACCCAGGCACCCAGTGACAAAACAAGAGGACACAGTCTCAAACTGTGCCAGGGCAGGTTAGGAAGAAGTTCTACATGGAAAGAGTGATAGGCATTGGAATGGGCTGCCCAGGGAGCTGGTGGAGTCACCATCCCTGGAGGTGTTTAAGAGAAGGCTGGATGAGGCACTTAGTGCCATGCTTGAGTTAATTAGAAGAGTTAGGTGATAGATGGACTCGATGATCCTAGAGGTCTTTTCCAACCTGGTTAATTCTGTGATTCTGTGAAGGGCGTAGCTGAGCTACTGCAGTCAATGTCCCCACTCAGAGCTCTTCTTCCAGCAGCCTGCTTGTCTTTCACCTGATGATAGATTGTGAGCCTGACTTCTGGAGGGGCTTTGATTGAGCAGTTTTGTTTTCCTGCAGCAGCTGCCCTCATGGGTGGAGCAGGGAGTGGTGCTGCTCCTCCTGCACTGTGCCCTTTAAATCCTATTGGACTAGTGGGACCTTGTGTGGCGTGGCGTGGCATGCAGGGAGCCCTGGGTTGCTGTTGTCTTTGACATCACTATGTTATTCCCTGTCAGGTTTGCAGTGACATTCAGCAGTTGCCTGAGCTGGGTGATGTTGCCCTTCACAATTCAGACAGCTCCTGACCTAAGTGACCTGCAGCCCCTCTGCCAAGAGCAGCGTGGGTGAGTGCAGCGCAGTGCCAGGCAGGTGGCACAGGCTGGTGTAACACCCTGAGGGAGAGCTTTGTGGTTTTGGTGAGGCTTTTGTACAGCCCTGGTGTTTCTCGTGAACTTCCCCTCCGTCAAGTTCAGGTTTCTCCTTGACTCGTTTGGTTTCTGAATCCCTGCCTGTCCCTGCCCACACTGCCTGTCCCTGCCTGTTGCTACTCACACTGCCTCTCCCTGCTTGTGCTTCCTGTCTCCACTCACGCTCTCTGTCTCTGCCTGTTCCTGCTTGTGCTGGTGGGTGACCTGGGATGTTGCCTGCTCCTCATCTCAGGAATGGAGACTCTGCCAAATTCTAAGAGGAGCTACTTTGCCCTTACCTGGAGCCCGCATGGGCATCAGGGAAGGAAACCCCAAAGCAGCCACCACTCCTTGGTGTTATACCCACTCTGGGTCAATCTGAGACCCCTCAAACAGTGCTTGGTTGGGGACTTTAGAGGTGGAGCAGCTGTGGAGCAGGAATACACCTGCTGAGAGTGGCTCATGATGCTTCTTTTGCCTTTCAGTGTCCAGTGAACGTAAGCGGCAGTCACTAGAAGGGACAATGGGACTGTAACCCTTTGGCTATAGCACTTCCTGTCACAGCAGGATCTGACACATGGCTGTGTGATCTGTGTGGGTTTTCTGTTTCTCTGGATTTAACTGCTCACGCCTCCTGCAAATGCCCTCACTGCAGTTTCACTCTGTTTTGGGGTCAGCTTGCTAGGCTGTGGTAGATCTTTGAGGTGTGATGTGTGCCTTGGGAAGGAAGATGCCTGAGGGGCTAGAAGCTGTTGAAGGGCTCCAGGAGTCTGGGCAGCAGGATCTGAAAGAGACCAGAAGGTCTTTCCCAGGTGTCTGGTGGATCTGGCAGGGTCCTGCCTCAGTGGCAGGGCTGCTTGTCTGCGTTGCACAGAAATTGTCTGCAGCCTTTTTGTCTCCTTTGAAAACGGTTTCCTCACTCGCTTGTGTGCAGCATGGCAGTGGCTCTGCAGCGTGAGGGACCAAATCCCCTGAGCTGAAGCAGATCCTGTGAAAGGAAAGGTAACAGGAGCAGAAACCAGAAACCAAAGCAGTAGCCAATGTCCCATTTCAATATGCCTTGCCCTGGGTCCCAGAGGGTTCCCCAGTGCAGCCATAAACCACAACCAAGATCTCCACTCCCCGCAAATGCAAACCAATTGCTGTGGTTTCCCTGTCCCTATCCATGCTCTCTGAGTAACAATAAAACGTTAATAGAGATAAAGGCTCTTATCTCCCTTGTGTCTGTTTTGTCATTGGAATAACAACTTTAACTGTTAAGAGTGCTGAGATTTATAGATGCCAAGCTTGCTCAGTGGGCATAAATCATGTTCTGTAGTTCCCATTACTAGTTTGTGCTGCTGTATTATCTGCAGCCAGAGTGTTAACTCTCTGATAACATCCTCAAAGAGTGTTTTAAATAATTTTGTAGTTCAGTGTAAAAATGCTGTTGACTGCCTGTTTTGATCTGCAGCTCTTTCAGTGCAGGGGTGCTGAAGTGGATGCTGTCCGAAATGCTGAAGTATAACAGCAGAGGAGCCAGACCTGGCACAGCCACTGTCTGAGCTGCGTCTTCAGTGACACCAGTCCCACACACGTGGCTTCCCCAGCATGCTCTTTCCAGGGCTTTGTGGGCTTGGAAGACCAGTGAAGTGTTTAAGCTTTATCTTGGGGTTTTCAGTCTTGATGCAGAAGCTGTCAGAGATACACATGTTGATGGCCAGGCAAATATGTTTGAGTTGTTGTTTAACACATGTCCTGAGCTGGTCTGACCCTGTAGTCAGCACCTCTTTGGGTAGTGCCCTGGCCTTGTGACCATCCTTGGGGATGGGGCAACGTCCGCTGTGGCACCCGGTGACAGCCAGCTTGAGACTGGCGTTGTGCCCAGTGCTGGATACTCTGGGTGTCTTGGCTATCCCTTGGTCATGGGCAGAGCCGAGGACAGTGGCCAAGACTCTACCTGTGGGAAACTTTATCACCAGGCAGTCCCAGAGCGAGCAGCCTTGGTGGTGAGTCCTGAGGCAGGTTCTGTGTTCCTCTGTTGGCTCTGTAAGCCATGTGACCTACCTGAGAAGCCTCCTGCTGGACCAGCACAGGGTGGCAGCTGAGCAAGTCCCTTCTGCTGCCACTCTTGTATCATTCCCTGCTGATGGGCAGTGCTAGCTGCAGGGGCAGAGGCTGTCCTGATGGGGTGAGCAAATTCTAGCAGGTGAGGACAGGAGGGAGGTCAAGGGGAGCAGAGGAGCCAGTCCTTCCTCTCTGTCTGTCTTCTCTTCCAACCCTATAGGTATCATCTGATTTCCACCTTGTTGGTAGATGGAGGAAGCCTCTGTTCTGAGATGATTTGTGACTCCTGACACAGAGCCCTTGCACTTGCTGTTCCATAGCAGGAGGTGTGATCTGCTGCTTGAGATTAAATATCATCAGAGGTAGAAGCTGCTCTGACCTGACTGACAAACTGCCCATGGAACTGTGCATCTGTATGAGATCGGGAATATAGAGGAGGGAGAATGAGAGGTGGTTTCTGAGAACCCTCCTTCCCAGTCCTGAATAAACTTGGCCATGGCTGCAGCAGGCTGGCAGACCCTTAATTACAGCACCAGCACAAGCAGTGGTGCTCTGTAACTGGTTCCCCACTGAAATCACTGACTGGCAGCAGTGCCATGCCAGCTGTCTACTCGCAATTGCTGCTGCTGGTGCAAACCAGCTTAGGGAGATGCTCTCAGCTGGAGGAGACAAATACTGCAGGTGTCCAGGGCTGACTTGGTTGCTTTGCCCACTTTCTTGGCAGAAGCCAAAGTCTCATTGCATAAACCCATCAAAATCTGCATCAGCACCCCTGCATCAGCTACCTTCTGCACAAAGTGATTGTGTGAGGAGACCCTGGGATGAGTGAGGACCTGTGCATCTCCAGACAGAGATGTGCTGCTGAATTCTGGCTTGAATTTGGAGAAGGTGTCCCCCAACCCTAGCCTTCGTCATGCAGTCATGCTCTCTGGCTGGGGGTTCATCCAAACACCACGCCAGTGGGATTCCAATCTACGGAGACATGACCATGCAGTGGTGGGGTGTGACTGCCTCAGCAGTGCCGCTGAGTCCCAGGAGCTTTGCTGGGCTGGAAGACACTAAATGATGCTCTGAGCCTGTGATTTTCTCATCCCTGTGCTCTTTGTGTCAGAGCAGGAAGCAGACTTGGGGCTGGGCAATGTGAGACAGTTGGAAGCCCAGCTGCTGTGAGGAAGATCCTGACTGTTGCTAGCAAGCACATGAGACTGTGTTGAATGAGAAAGACAGAGAGAAGTCATCTCTCAGCCAGGCTGGCCCAGCACTGGGCTGCCTGCCATGCTGCTGGCACCCTGAAGGTGTCTCCTAGTGTGTCATATCCAGCAGTGTGCAGCTGCAAACCCCTCTCTCCCAGTCCTAGCTAGTTCTGTGGTTCCCTCAGCTGAGTGCTTTGGTTATAGATCCTGTTTCACGTTGTGGTTTGCCACCATGATTGGATATTTTCATTAGGAGTCCTGTGAAATGCAGCAACTTGGTGTTACTGGTGAAGCAGTTCCAGCTAATAACAGGCTACTCAGCTGCTTTCAGAGATGCAAGTAGTGAAGGAGCACCTTTGTTGGTCATTTGGCATAAAAATGAAGTCAGAGGCCAATGCTGGTGGCACTAACTGGTTTAGTTCACCCAAGATTGTATTTATGATGTCATGCAGAGATCACCTCATAGCCAGGGCTATCCCTGATGTTGGTGGAGCCAGATGCATTTCTCCCCACAGGTCCTGAGATGATCAGAGCTCAGTGTTCCCTGTCAGTGTGGTGCCTGTCAGGTGGCAATTCACTCTGTTGGGAGACTGGCATGGAGATCCACCCCGAGTCAGGCACTTGGGAATCCCCATGCAACTGTACTATTGGCAAGAGAATAGCAACTCCTGCTTTTCCTTCAGAAGAAGGTCTTGAAGTGCATCACGAATGAACTGTGGCTTCTCGCTCCTGTTTTGCTGGATTTACTGGTTCTTGCCCATTAGGGCACTGCGAGGCTGCGTGCTGCTTGCTGGAGCTGGAGCTGAAGTCTGCAACATTACCTTGTCTGTGCAGGGCTCTTGGGAGGAGACAGTGAAGTCCTGTCATGTTGGGACATTTGATCTAACCTAAGAACTCTCTAATTAGGATGTTCATGAGTTAATCACATGTGACACTTTGTCTGTGCCTGGCTGTAAGCCTGAGATGTGTGTTAGGATGTGGGGAAGTGGATCATCCTTTTTTTTGGCTTTGTGTCACCCTAATGCATTATCTCCATCTGGTTGTCTCCTCCCCCCTCATGTCCCTCAGCTGGAGGTAAGTGTGCACCAGTGGCTATTAATAGCAGGATCTTCAACAGCCTGCTCCTGCAGATGGGATCTGCAGCTCCCAGAGCCTAACCTTGTTACAGGGGAAGCAGCTCCCTGGGCTCTGTGCAATCAGCCTTACCGAGCACTGGGCTCTCAGCCTTGCTGGGCATTGGATTCTCAACCCTGCTGGGTGCTGGGTTCTTGCAGCCAGGTACTGCCCTCTGGTCCTGTGTGAATGTTGCCCATCAGTGTCCTGGCCCACAGGTCTTGACCAGCAGATCTCCTGGTCACTTGTGTAGCTGTCCATGTGGAAGCAGCTGTGGCACTTGGTCACCAGCACTGTCTGTCTGCTAAATACCAATGTGACAGTCCTGGTCCCGACACCTCTATGCTTGCAGTCCTGGTGTCCCGTGTGGTCTAGGTGCCAAGACAGCAGAATCGATGCTCCCTACAGGTTGTCTGTGTTGCTTGTAGACAATGGCTGTGGGGGACTTTGACTTTGCTACCATCAACTCGAGCAGGAAAAACTATAGTGTAAGTTGCCGTTGTTGCATGCAGTTGGACACCATCTCTCTCTATCTGGTGGGGGTATTTCAGTTGTGGGAGGAGGCAGGAGGGCAGAGGAAGGTTCATGAGCATTTCTGGGACACCCTTTCTCCAGGGATGAGCAGCTCCAAATCCAGTAACCCACAGAGCTGGAGGTGGTTGGTTGTGTCTTCACTTGCCACCTCGTGTACCTTTGTGCT
This sequence comes from Eubucco bourcierii, assembly GCA_013396675.1. Lineage (NCBI taxonomy): Eukaryota > Metazoa > Chordata > Aves > Piciformes > Ramphastidae > Eubucco > Eubucco bourcierii. Next base: position 156,468 of record VWZE01015924.1, read on the forward strand.
TGACTGCACAGATGTAGGTTTGTCATGACCGTGAGCAAACTTCCTCCTGCCTGCTGGACTGGGCTCTGATTGGGAGGAAAAAGAGAGAAAGAAAGGAACCACCTGAGCATGGGGGTAGTGGGAGACTGCGTGCAGTGTCCTTAGGATAGCTCAGTGAAGCAGGTAGAGCTCTGATGGCAGGTCCTGTGCAGGTCCCCATCCCCAAGGTTAGGCGCACAACTGCGGGCAGTGCTGGGTAGCCTTGTGAGGCATGTGCATGGCATGGTAGGCAGCAACATCATGTCCATCTCAAACACTGGTGGCACATAATGTGACCAATCTAAAACTGTGGAGTTCAACAATTGTTTTTGCTCTTCTTGGAGTCTTCAGAACTCCTGTGTTTTGTGTTGTCTTTCCACAACTGTGCCAGCCTGCTTCTAAGGTTAAAAACTCATAATATTGCTGTATAGAACCCTCACAGATGGATCTTGGATGACATGCCTGCCTGAGCTGCTTAGGAGCCTGGAGGGCATCTTCACCTTGCTCACACAAAGGCACCTGCATCTCTGTTTCCTCTCGGGGGACTCTGGCCCACTCAAGGCAGTGATGAGCATCTCTTCAACTGACCTAATGTGAAGGATTAGGCCATTTGCCTCCATGGAACAAGTGGAGCAAATAGTCATGTGGCTCTGTCCTAATGTCCCTGTCTAGGGTCTGTCCTTACATCGACTACCAGGCAGCACTCCCAGCCCTCCTCCTCCTTTGTTCATTTGCAGAACTGACAGGTCCATGCCTGCTCTATTAACAGTGGAGCTGCAAGAGCAGGAGAAGTGAGGCTCTGATGAACATGGAAAAAAGCTATGAACCCTATGGAGATCCTTCATGAAGGGCAGTTGGAGACACTGCGAAGTGGCTGATAATGTGGATTCCAGCAGGGTTTCACCTCCTGTGCTTCAGGACCTGTGAGCTTCACAGAGCTTCTGTGCTGCAGTATTCACTGCAAATAGGAATAGCTCCAGACACAAATGTGGTGGGGGCAGGAGGAGTCAGATAGTTTGTGTTTGGGCAGGTGTCCTGTGGGGGTTGGTGTGGCTGTTCCCAGATTGAGAATGTTGCTAGAATTCCTGCTGGAACCAGGACATCTGTCTGCTCAAATGGTAGCCTCTGTGTTCTACTACTGAAGGTAGTTTCTGATGCTGAGGCACCAAGCCTTGCTCCTGCTCTTCCCCTTTTATACCTGCCTTTCCCCAGCTCTCCAACTCCTTGCAGGCCAGGTAAGTCCAGTGAGGGACCTGCTGATGATGGAGTGGCAGAAGAGTGGTGTGGAGTGACAGGCACCTCCTGCAGAAGGGACTCTGCACAGAACTGGGTTTGGAGAGAAATGCCAGGTTGGCTCCAAGTTGCGCTTACGTCTGGTGTACTTCCCCTTGCCAGGGACCCTGCTGCCCTGGCAGCCTTCAAGGTTGGCAACTCTGGCAGCTTCGTTCTTGCAGGTCTGGTTTTTAGTTGTGGCAGAGCTCTGCTTTTTCCTCAGAGAGGACTCTGCCCTGAAACCAAGAGGCTGTTTGTGGAGTCCTTTTATCTTTCCTTGCACTTTCTGGAGGAAGTGTCACCACAGGGATGCTCATGTCCGTGTGCACAAGAGGTGTCTGTCCCTGTTCTGTCTTTTCTCTGTGCTTGTTGGGAATGGCCAAAGGGTCCTGCCCTTGGTGTGGCTTACGCCATGGGCTGGACACAGAGAGTGATCACTGTGGTGACTGCAGCTGGTGCCAGTGTCCCTTCTGACCAGAAGAGCACAGCTACCCGTTCTGCCCGTGACTCTTCACTTGTGCAGTGCTAAGGCAGCTGGGTTGGAGGACGTGGGGCTGCTCCCTTGTCTGGCCAGGAATGGGTGTCATGGCTGTGGAGAGGAGCCCTGCCCTGATTTGAGGCAACACCGTCCTGAATCCCTGACTTCTGTGGCACTTTGTTCTCCATCTTCTGAGAGCTGCTGCCTCACCAAACCTCTTTCTTGCCTTGCAATCTGTTTCTGACAATGTGTGAAGTTATTGACAAGGTGATGAAATCTGATGGACTAGGACTTGCCAGAAAAAGCAGCCTTTCTCCCTCTACACATGCAGTCTCTGGCCTTCAGATGAAACCCTCTCCCCTGTAGAACCCATAGCTGATGCCCAGTGTTCAGAGCAGTGGCTGCAGGCAGTGGCCAACAGGCTGGTGGCCTCCTGGCTCATGGGTCTAGCAACACCTTCTCAGTGTATGTGCAGACTTCAAAAGAGATGCAGGTGATAATGAAAACAAAACTATGCTGTGATGCTGTCCTTGTGAGTTAGGATCAGAGAATCAGTTTGGTTGGAAAAGATCTTTGAGACCATTGAGTCCAACTGTTAACCCAGCACTGCCAGGTCACCACTAAACCATGTCCCTCAGTACCAAATCTCCATGGTTTTGATACCACTCCAGGGATGTGGAGTCCACCTGGGTCAGGCCTTGACAACCCTTCTGGGGGAGAAACTGTTCCTTGTGTTTAACCTAAACCTTCCCTGGCACAACTCTAGACAGTTTCATCCTATCCACAGTTTGTTGGGGAAAACCCTGTCTTGGCAGAGTGCTTGGAAAAACCTTAATTCTGCAGAGCTGAAGTTGGATTTTAGGTGGGGTTTTGGTAGCTGTTCTGTTGCTTTCAGTGGTCCATGCAGAGGAGCCTTTCTGGTGGCTCGGTGGGTGCTGTGGGTGCCCCACAAGCTGCAGAGGTGGCTGGATGAACAGGGACTGTGTTTGCCTAGCGTGGTCGAGATGGTCTGTGCACAGTGGCACGTTGGAACAGAAGCTTGGTGCAAGCCTTGCGCTGGGTTACCGCCAGCGTGAGCACGCCAGTGACCTGCCCAGCGGGAGCCACCTTTGCTGTGCTCTCAGCAGAGCTGTCTGGAGGCTGGGAGGCTATTTTAGGTGTATTTAATTACAGCTTTAGCTTGCTTGGCGAGGAGCTGCTGCCACAGTTATTAAGCTGTAGTGAGAAACACGAAAACAGATGGGGAATACTCAAGGCATCCTTTTGTCGCATCCCCCTCTAGAAGATGGGGAAGCCAGCGCTTGTGCCGACCAGCAGCGCTACTCTCTGCTCCTGGGGTTTCAGGAGGTTCATGTCTGCATTTACTTTCCAAAAGCCATTGATTCACGGAGTGTTGCAATTAGAAAACAAGAAGCCCATAAAATGATGTTATTCCTGTGTTTTAAAATGGAGTTCCAGTCTCCTGCTGGCTTTTTATTGGTTTCCCCTCTTCCCAGCCCTGCTGAATGCTGCCTCAGTCAGCATGTTGTAATTGGCCTGTGGAGATCCAGATCCTGCTGGGAGCTCTGAAACCCCAAACACCTTTGCTGTGATTCCACCATTCTTGGGCTTCCCAGCAGGAGCACTCCTGGGCAGCTCCTGCTGCAGCTGCATTGATGGGGAGCACTTGGCTAATCACTTCCTGTAATTAAATTCTTCACTAGGAGTAAAGTTAATCTGCTCTGAGCATGTAAAACCTGACCCGCAGCCTGAGCAGGCAGAAATGCTCTTGTTTATAGGCACCTTCATCCGAGTCTAAAGGGTCCCTTCCCAAACCAGAAGCAATTAGTGTAATTAGATACTCCTCATCCTGAAGCAGGGATACATAATAATAAATTAACTGATTTGGCAGCTTTCTGCTGAAGATTTCACAGGTTTCCAAGGTGGGAAGGGACCGTTTTGTCTGTTTCTATTGTTCCTCTGATGGGACCCAGCTCTTCTCAAGCCCCTTTCAGCTCATCTGTTCCATCTGTCCATCTTTGGGACTGGTGCAGAGGGTTGTGGTTCTTTTTAATTTTCATAGATTAACATTTTCTCAGCCCTTTGATGCTTAGTAAGTTTGTCAGAGAGAATCTGAGGAGACTTTCCCCAATTCTTTTTCTCTCTGTTTGCATAAACACATTAATAAACTAATTGACCAAATCCTTGCTGGCTGGTGGCAGCATTAAGCTTGCTGTGGGTAGCTGACTGGGACCATATGGCTCCATCCCAAGGCTTCTTTTGGTTTTTAGAAGAGGTTCAAAAAGTTCATATTTGCATCATCTTGAAGTATTGACATTCCAAGCGCAAATAAGTTTTGCATCATTTATTGCTCTCACTGTAGCTTTGCTCATGCTCCTAAACCCAACTTCAAAGTCCTGCCTCCCCACTTGTAATTATTTCTGTGCAGCAAAACAAACCCACACCAGCACCAGCCAAGCACTGTTGTGTTCCCTCTGATGGAGAAACTCAAAGTTCTCCTCCTGCACTCACAAAATTTCTTGTTCATTTATTGAGAGCCAAAGACAATATAAATAACCCTTGCTGCATTCACTGACAGTTGCCTTTCCTGGAACTTGGACTGGTACTTGTGGAAAACATCTCTGTGTTACCTGGGTGGTGCCAGGTACTCATCCTCAGCTGTTTAATTTGGACAATTAAGGTGCATTTGTCAGTTCCACTTTGATTTAGAGTGAGCTCCACTTGCCAGTGCTCACAGGCTGCCTTGGTGCAGCAGTGTTTCACTGCAGACAATGTCAGGCGGTGCTGGATGTGACAGGGTTGTCAGTTGCTTCTCCCAGTTTGGTTGCTTTGCAGCACTGGAGTGACTCTTGAGACACTCACAGCTAAAGGGTCAGCTTGGCCTCACCTCATCTGTGAGCCTGACTTTCACTCTGGGATCTTTCCTTCTCCTTCAGCTCCATTAGTAAAGCTGCTCCTGGACAGTGTTGGGTGGAGTTGGCAGTGGTGATAGGCAGTGCGGTGGTCCCACTGGGAAGTGGTGGGGTGGTGGAGAGATTACCTGCTATCTTTGCAGCAAATACTGTTATATCCAGAATCAGAAATGAGAGGTGCAAGCAGAGTGTGAGCAAAGTGCCAGGGTGCCCTGAGAGAAGGACTTTCCCAATCCTGCTTTGCTTGTCAGATCTGGTTTGTGTGTTAGGTTCCCATCATCATGATCTTGGTTCTCGTGCCAATTGATTCTGCCCTGGCTAACGGATGATCATGGAGGGCAGTGGGGACACGCTCTCATCATCTGCATCCTTCCCATCGTGTGGATGCTAATGAAAGGTACCAGGGAGATGTCAACCATCATGATAGACAGGATCTGAGTAACTCACTGTGCATGGATCGTTGAGCATCTTTGTTGTAAAACAAACGGCCTGTGGTCAGTTAATCAAATAAAGAAACATCTCCCAGACCTCATGGCGTTATTCCTAAGTCCTAAAGCCTCTTGCAGTTCATAAACAGAACATCTGTGAAAATATGGCGAACAGCTAGAAATGTGACTGCCACAGATTGCAGGGGAAAGGAGTGAGAGGTGCTGCTTTTGCAAAGGCTCCTGCCCACCGTGTGAACTGTCCTCTTCAGCTTGCAGCTCTCCTCTGCCAACTCTCCCTTTCTCGCTGTGCCCACACAGCTCTGGTGCTGCCTTACTGCTTCCCGTGGCAACTCTCTGCTTGGTTCTCAGTCCCTGAAAATGGGGGGGGACACACACACACCTTCTGCTGAGGGCCCAGGACTGGTGTCTGTTGCCTTTCTGTCATAATTTTAAACCTCAGTCCAACTGTGGCTGTCCCAATTTGCGGTTTGTGTTTGGAGAAAGTGGCTCTTATGTCTTGCCAACCCTCAGCACGTTCACTTGTTAAATTATGCATATGCTAATGAAGTGTGAAAATCAGCCAAATAACAACTCTCTGTAATCGCTTCATGTCCCCAGAGCATTGTGGCTTTTTTATTATTATTATTTTATGATTTGTGACCCCCTCTGAGGCACGTTCCTGCCGGGCATTCTTCCAGCAGCCGAGGTTAATTAGCGATTTCACTGTTTCCCTTCTGCAGGAAGCCCCAACACTTGCAGCTTGTGGGGCAGTTTGTGCTCCCTGTTCTGAGCTGAGTAGACCCCAAGTTTCATCAGGGTAGGGAGCAGCTTCCATTACAGCTACTGATATCCACGCCCTGACCCTTGACTTGCATCTGGGTGACTTGGACAGGGCTGTGTCAGTGTTGGGTGTCCTGCAGTTCTCTGGCTACCATGGCTGTTTTGGGGAACTGTGCTGCTCCTTGTGTCCCCTGTCCCTGGGATGAAGCGCTGTCTCCCCTTCCAGTGCAGCCTTCTGCTCTACCTGATGCATTGCTCCAGAACATTAAACCTCCAAGTGATCCCATCACTGCACAGTGGAATCCAGCACAACAATTAAACCTGTCTCAGGCTGTACCAGGCAGGCAACAAACTGGTGTAAAGAGGATGTGACATTGAAAGCATGACGTCATCTGGCACCAGAAACTGCTGTTCCTCCTGCATGGATCACTGTTGAGTGCCACCTTGGGATGTTGCCTCATCCCACCTAGGGCAGGTGTGTCCAAGCTTTCATGGCACTGATCTCTCTTTGTGGCAGAGGTTGTCCCACGGTCATTAGGAGTGCAGGGCACTGACAGAGCAGAGAAGGCTTTAGTGGGCTCCACTGATGCTGGGGGTCACCAGAGGTAGGTGAGCTGTGGTGCCCAGATGTGGAGCTCTGATCTGAAGCTGGTGGCAACTCATACTAAAAGCAGGTTTATATCTGTTCTACTATGGCCTTACTCAAAACATGTAAATCACTTGTTGGTGAACATCATTGGACAGCTGTGTGAGGAGAGGGCAGCCCAGTGCCTTGTCTTTGAGTAGGCCATGGCATAAAAGCAGCAGTGCTGAACATCTGGTGGCATCTGCTAACCAGCTTTCTCACTGACAACACAGAGAGACAAGAGGTAGGGTACCTAGACCTTATGTCACATGTAAAGGCTTGAAATAATTTCTAGAAGGTGGTCTGTAAGAGAAGAGATTGTTTTCACTGAAGTCTTTTCAGTGGAAAGTGATGGATGTTGCATAATGTGTTGCACCCCGAACAGGTACCTGACACACACTCCATAAGCCCTCTCTGCTGGACCAGAGCCATTTCCCACACTCACTTCACTCCCTTTGTGTCCATAACTGCCTCATGTTGGTGAGCTTTGTGCTCATCTGTGACATGTGGAGTCATGTTCGTCACTGTGAACCAGAACAAAGTGTGGACAGAGAAGGAAGAGACTTCTCCACCTTCTTTTGTGATGAGGCCCCAACTCTTGGGCTTGTCTAGGTGGCCCATGGCTTTCTGCTGCTGCTCAGCCCTGTTGTGATGCAGAGGTGTGGTCTCTGCATTTGTCTGCAGTTTCTCCCTGCTTTCTGGTTTGTTTTTCCATGTCACTGTGTTAAGATCTCACTGAGAACCACCAGGTGCAGCTCCAACCCTGGTTCCTGCACTGTGGCAGATACATGATTTCAGGATTATCTCAGTCTAATGGGTTTGTCCAAAGTATTTTGTCCCAGCACTGCCTGGGGAAGCACTGTGCTAGCTTTGATGACAGCCCCACACCAGACAGACGTCCCAGCAAACACCTCCAACTCCCTAATTAATTCCTTCTGACTGGGAGGGGATTTTGTTTGATCTAATGAGCATCCATGCTTCCATTGCATCCTGGAGCTGATTCCCTGCTAGCAAGCAAGGTTTGCCTACTGTTTCCACTAAAGCTTGATGAAAATAAATCCAAGCGAGTTTTCCTTCCAAGAGGAAAATTCCATGCTAGGATGGTTAATTGCAAGTGAGGAGCAAGGGGACTGCAGCTACATTTGCTGGTGAGGCAGACATGGTCCCATGGCTGCCCCAGGCTGGGTGCTGACCTGGAAAGCTGCCCTACAGCCCCTCTGCTGTGCTTGGAGGAGCTGGTCTGGTCACCTGGAGAATGCATACCAGTGTGCTTGTGCTGGGATATCCTCAAAGGCACATTGAGCCAAAGGGTCAGTTGGTGCTCTGGGGACAGTGCCCCAGGGTAGGTAACTGCCTTGTGTTCACACAAGGGAGCTCAGGGTCCCATGCAGAGGGGCACTGCCCACACAGCACCTGCCCCATCCATAACCCTAGGATAAGTGCTCATGATGTATGTCAGCACAGAGGCAGGGACCTTCCTGAGCTCTCCAGAGGGTCTGTACTTTTCCAGCTCGGTGCGATCCTGTCTGTTTGCACACTTAACTCCTCCTGAAAGTCAGCAGACTGGTTTGTGGTGAGGGGAAGGCTTAGCTGGAGAGGAATCAGCAGGTCACTCTGTCCTGTGTTTCTGAAGGGTCCTTCAACGTTCTGCTGTATGCATTTCTTGCAGGTGCTGGTGGTGAGCAGCCTAGTTAGGAACCGACTGTGGGCATCCTTAAGCTTAAATAAAGACAGCAAATATGAAAGATGAATTCTTCTTATCATGACCTAGCAGGGCCTAAAAATATCCTGACCAGGAGCTTTCCACTCCAGACCCAGACTGAGCAGTGATTTATCCCTCAGGGAGGCAGTGAGCTGATTTCTTTTTTTGGGCAGACAGGAGGAGATGTTCCAGCCGTGCCTTAGATCTGATCTGGGCTGGGAGAAGAGTGAGACTTCAGGTGTGGGTGTAACATTCCTGGTAGCTTTCAAAAGCAAATATTAGTTATTTACATTTGCTGTTTATAAACCAGGTGAGTTTCATTCTCTTCCTTACCAGCAGGTGCCCAAAAGCTTTCTTGGACCCAGTGTGGTTCATCCCCAGGGTGAGGGCAGCATGTGCAACACTCAGATGCTCTCTGCTTCCCTGGCAGCACAGCTTTGGGCTTTACTGTGTGGTGCTGAGCCAGCCAAGTGCCACCAAGGGAGGCTTCTCCTGTGTCACACTGGATCTGGGCTGGATTTTGCAGAGGCTGGTGCTAGTTAGGTGTTCTGAACCATTCCCTTATACTGTGCCCAGAGCTGCCAGGCACAGCAAGGTACCTGCCCTGCTGCCACCAGCCAAGGAGGCAGTGTTCAGGAGATGGTCCTATCTGCAGCCATCAGCTCCTCCTTTGACTGCCGCACGAATTACTTGAAGCATTTCATTTCGGTGGCTCAAAACATCCCTTAATGAACCCAATGCTGAAGTATAGGAAAGAAAGTTTAATTAAAATACTGCATGGAAAATGCCTTGAGACAAACTCTTCCAGGGGCAGATTTGATGGCACAGCCAGCTTCTGCTGCTGCAGGAGGTGTCAGAGTAGGCAGAAGATCTTGCGTATGGTGAGTTTTAAGCCAAGCAGACAAAATGTGTGTTGGAGACTGGCCCTGTAAAGGGCTCTGTCAGGCTTGTCCTGGGTTAACATCAGTTTTTGGACCACTTTTTGAGGGGTTTGTGCCCTAGTTGAGGAGTGGTGTACATCATGTTTGGGCCTGGGATGATGCAGAGCCCCAGCAACCTGACGGTGGCCATCAGCCATGGGAATGACACGTGTCCTGGAGACAGGACCTCAAGCTCCACTGGCCTCTGAAGGCACTGGGAGTTAATGGGTGCTGATGGGCCATGTCACCTCCTGGAAGGGGCACCCTGGCCTGGAGGATGGACACAAAGACCCATAGGCAATGAGACTGGACTAGGATGTTCCCTGTTTGCTTCCTCTCATTCTCTGGTGTGTGCCAGGCCTGGCCATGTCTCACTGCTGACCCAGTGGTTTTTCTCCCTCTGTGCACCCTCTTCCCTGGCTGTCCTCACACTGGCAGCACAGGTTGCTTTCAGGTTGCCATGATAACTTTGCAGTGGGTCTGCCCTGTCTGCACAAGGTGTCCCTGTGCAACAGGCCTTCCTTGTCCTGTGCTGGCGTTTGCTGTGTTGGCTTTCTAAGACTCATCCTGAGTGGTGTCAGCAACATTTCTTCCCCAAAAGCATTGTCAGGCCATGGCCCAGGCTGCCAGGGCAGTGATGTAGTCCCCATTCATGAAGTAGTTTCAAAGCCGTGGAGATGTGGTACTGAGTGACATGGTTTAGTGGTGACCTGGCAGTGCTGGGTTAAGGGTTGAACTTCATTATCTCAATGGTCTCTTCAACCAAAAAGGTTCTGTGACTGCAGCTTTTCAGCTTTAGGGAGGGAGTATCCTGGATCTGTACACAACTTGAGCCTTCGTGGCAACCTGAAAGCAAGAGCATCATTTGTGCTGCCAGTGTGGGGACAGCTTTACAGGAGATGAGAGTGAGGAGCTAGAAAGCAAATGAATGGTTGTGGTGTCCATCCTGTGCCTAACCCGAAGTCCTAAGATCTGAAATGTGCTTTTGTGAGCTGCTCCAGGGCTGTGCTAGTGCCAGTGCCTGTGACAGCTTTTACAGACACTGTAGAGTTTGAAACTTGAAGAGCTGAGTGGCCAGAAGGTCTTTGGATCAGGGGAGCCCAGGGGAAACCCTTTCTAGCAGACTTAGAGGGGAGCTGCAAGATCCCACTCCTGGCTGCAGGATCTCAACTTTACCCATGTATTGGAAAGCTGGAAATGAGGTGTAAGTGGAGAAGTTCTGTGAGGAGGGAAGTTCTGAGCTGAGTAGCCCAAACGGTGAGTTGGGCTTGGGGGATTGAGGCAGCTCTTTGAATTGTCCCATGCCTGGGTTTGCCCGCTGGTGAAACTGGTGCTGTGAATTCTCCATGTCTGTGAAGCATTTTGTGATCCTTTGTGGAATGAATCTCTGCTGGGGGTGCTCATTACTGATTGCTCCTTGTCAGAGTCCTGTTGGAAACCCTCCTTGCAGGAGATCTCTGTCTGTTGTACCTCCATGCTCAGCCCAGGTTCCTGTGCCAGGGACACCAAGCCGCAGTAACGTGACAGAGAGTGACATCAGCGCAAGCTGATAACAAATTGTGGTCAGAAGCTGAAAACAGCTGCTCTGCATGAGAGGAAGGCTTACTGCTTCCAAATTTTTCTCGCTTAGCTGACATTTGGGTACTTCTAATTAACATTTTTAAAACCCACCAGGTCTGGCTGCTCAGTGAACAGATGGCATCAGCGAGGTGACCGAGAGGCAGCGTGCGCGGCATGCTGCACCTTGGCACAGCCCCCAGCCTGGGGTCTGCACCCACCCTCCTGCCATGGCCGTGGTGTTGCAGGTTGCACGTGCCCAAAGTGTCCTGGGTCTGCAGGGCAGCACCCTGAGGGTACTCTAAGGGCACACCTGTATGCCAGCAGCCGGAACCAGCCACCACGGCGTGGGGCTTGCCAGAAAAGCAGTCATGGTGTTCCTGCTGAGAGTGAAGAGCTGTGACCCCAGAGAGCTGTGTGTTGGTGGCTGTGAGCTCCTGATCCTGGGTCAGTCGTGTAAGTGTGGGACTCAGAGGGGCCACTGGACACTGAAGGTTCTTGGGAGGTTCTTGAGCAGCCAGAGCTCCCCATGATGCGTGTTCCCTGAGCTTGCCAGGACTGGTGTGTCCCTGCCCAGAGCATGGTGGGTCTCTGCCACCCCTGTGTCACCCTGACAAGGGCAGAAGTTTGTCCCAGCCCATAATGCAGACCAATCTCCTGCTCCTCTCCATTTCACCTCCTCTTTCCCCTCTCTGCTTTGTTCCTTTATTGTCCTTGCACAGGTGGGAGCGCAAGGGCCAGCTGAGCACCAGGTTATGCCTTCACCATCCAATTGTAGCTTTTCCCCCCTCTCTGCTTCTTGAGGATGGTTGTCCACTACCACATGGCAGAAGGTACACTTTGTGACCCTGTGATGTGGGGTCACAGCCATGCTGTGAGGTGCTGGAGCCCCTGACATCTCCTGGGCCTCATCTTCTGGAGGGAGGGTGAGAGGGGGCATGTTTCTGCACTGTGCTGAGCTGATTGCAGAAGTTCTGACTGCAGAAATATTCTCTAGTTAGGATTCCTGTAATGCTTCAGAGTTATGGTTGTGATCCAGGACTCCATCAAAAAATCACTTTGGAGAACCTGCAGTTAGCAACAAGTGACAACAGCCAGGCAGGGATAGATTTGGATCCAGCAGGATGGAAAGGAAGGATGTGGGTAAGGAAGATTTGGAAAGATGGAGGCTTGAAGTGGACAATCCTGCCTTTTGGTTGCTGTGATGGGACTCTAAAGTCAAGGTGTGTGGAGTGACAAAGAAGGGTCTCTGTCAAGTGCCATATGAATCATAGAATCTTGGTGCGGTGCTGTGCCATGCCATTCTGTGCCATACTGTGCTGCACTGTGCTTCGTGGTGTTGGTGTTTCAGAGTGTTTTGCTGATGAGACCAGATCCTTACTAGGCTTAATGCAGTGGAATTGATTCCCATTTGCCAGGCTATCATTTGCCTCAGCAGTGGAAAATCAATGATGATCAATCATGGATGGGCTTTGCATGCCATCAGATCCCAGTCTGATTTCTGCTGGTCTTGTCCCGCTGCCCTGCTCCTGCCCTGCCATGAATCATACAGTTTGGGGAGGGTTGGTGGCTTGGGTGCTCAGCCTGTGTCACCCTGTGAATGGCATTTTGCCTCTTTCTGAAGGGATTCAGGTGACATTTTCCTGTCCACTCCATCTCCCTCTCCTTGCCCAGGCTTTCCTCTTCAGCCCCTCTTTCCTGTGGCCCTGGAGTCCTCTCTGGTCTGGTTCCTAACTAACACCTTTTCACTGACAGGGAAGGAGGCTGCATTTGGGTCTCTGGATACGCTTTTTGCATTGCCTGTGGCACGAGGACAGGGTCTTCTGGCTCTGCTGCGGCTGCTGGCCATGCTGGGGGCATGGAGCTGGTCCCACTCTTTCCACAGCTCACACTGGAGCTGCTGGGTGCTTTGTGTCATAGGAGGTCTTCCCAAGTGTTCTCTTGGCTACTCACACAAGAAGGGAGCCTGTTAAGCTTCCCAGTCCCTGAGCAGCCAGGATGGCTCCTTGGCTGCCTCCTTGGTGCAGAGGTCCCTCTGCATGTGAGTCAGGAGGAGAAGGCCCAGAAGCACTCCCTGCTTGCTGGCCAGGGCACCCAGGGCAGAGAGGCTTGAATGGCCAGGCTGAGCCTGGGGCTGAGGCTTGCGTGTTGACTTTGGATGTGGGTTGGATTTTGTGAATTTGAACTTAGCAGGGAGAGCAGGTCCTGGCTCCTTTTAACACACCTTACAGTGTCTGAGCCAGCAGATTGGTGTGTTCACAACTCCCCATCAAGCTCCCCAAGTCTGCCAGTGAAGCTCTAATGTGCAATGTGAATTCTCCTGCTGCCAGCCTGCTGCAGTTATTGAAAAAACACCCCTAACCCTCTGCTTCAGTTTGTTTTCAGGAGAGGCAGACAGAGAACACAAAGAGATTCTTGTAAACAGACACTCAATGTCTGCCCCTTTCCTGAGCAAGGCAAGACCCACAGGCTGTGGAGCCAGGAGCCCTCCTGGGGGTTGTGCTGCATTATTCAGTGGAAACTCAAGGGTGTGCCTCCTTGAAAACCCTTACTGAGCTCTGATCCACCTCCAGTCATGAAGTGCTTAGATGCAGAGATGGAGCTTTGCTGCTCTGAGACCCTGCAGAGGGCCATGGATGGGTCGTGGTCTGGCTCTCACATCACCAGATGTGGTTCTGTTTTTCATTCCCCTCCCTAACCCTTTAATTTTTCATGACCTCCTTGTGCTTTCTCCATCCACCCGAGTGGTTTCAGATGCAGATTTTGCTCTCCAGTTGACAGAACCTGTCAGTGTCCCACTTGCTGCTGAGCAGTGGGGTTGGGGGAAGGTGGCCCTGCTGCAGCTCAGGGATGCTCCTGGTGGGGGCTGCATGCCCCCTATCTCTTGTGTGTGTGTGAGGGACTGGCATGGGGGCAGCAGAACCGTGTTTGTGGTGAGTTTTTATCCCACACTTACAGGACTGAACTGGATTTAGCAACTCTCAGCATGGGATGGGAATGGTCCAAACACTGCACCTGTTTGCAGCCCCATTTGCTGTTATCTATGGTGCTGCCCAGCTGATGATCATCTGCAGGGCTGGGGGCTGCCATCCTGGGGTGATTTAAATGAAATAAAGAGAAGGGGGCATCCAGAGCCAAGCTCTGGTCACAGGTCCCCTCACAGTGTCCCTGGTGCCCAACCCCAGCTGGCAGATATGGCCAGGAACATGTTGGCAAACTGTGACCACCTGGTACAGGTCAGGAGCTGCCTGAGGAAGGCAGAGCTCCAACCTTAAGGAACTGGGGAAGGAAATAGTGCTGATGGTGTAATTTGCACAGCTGCTGGGGCTGTTTGTGGGTATGGGGACATGGTTGCCTGTACTGCCTGCCCCAAAAGGGTTCTGTCCCACTAGGGAAGCAGCCAGAGAGGAAGGAGATGCAGGAATGAGTAACAAGGTAGGGTCTTTCTTGCTCATCCCTCCTAAACTCCTGTTGTTTGCAGATTGAGTGCAGGTCCTGGGGACCGCCAGGTGTAAAGTGCAGAGCAGAGCAGCCATGGCAGCATCATCCTCCTGCTCTGTTCCTGGCCAGGCTGTTTCTGCCTCTGCAGGGTTCCTCTGGGGCTCATGGGGAGCAGAGCTTTGCAGAACCATTTGTGGGTCTGTAGAGGAGCTGCCCTGCAGGTGGAGAGGTGTATGGGAGGCTGCATGGCTCCCACGGATGCAGGGATGTGGCAGCAGAGGCACCTGGGGAGATGCTACCACGTGGTGATTCACATGTCCCTGGGTGAGGGTGCCCAGAACCTCCTGGCAGGCAGCATGAGGTGGGTGCCAGCAGCATACTGATGGACGGCTCTGTGACACTGCTGCCAGCAGCAGCAGGGTGTAGGATGCTGGCACTGCCACACTGGCAGCCTCTTGCTGCCGGTGCCTGCCACCCAACAGGTTCTGTCACGGTGAGCACAGCACAAGTGCATTTCTGAGTGGCTGTTTGGAGATGGTAGTTTAGGCTCTGAGGTTGCAAGCTGGAGCCTGCAGATGGACTTTCCCTGCCTGTCTCCACTGTGACCCTCTCTGGCTTGCTGTGCTCTGAAGGACACACAGGGCTTCTCATGTCGGATCTATCCTGTGGTGCCGTCTGACCACGTGCCATGGGCTGCACCATCACATGGAATTGTTCTTCCCCCTGGAAAGTGGCTGACTTTGGAAGAAAGGGTAAAAACTTGGCACTTCTGTGCAAGACAGGCCCTGGAGAACTGTGCCAGTCAGGGGAGGCACACTCCTGAAGTGTGCTGGGCATGAGCCCTGTGCCAGGCACTCTGGACAATGGGATGTGGGGCCACATAGCAGTGGGCAGAACCCCAGATGGGGCTGGGATGCTCAAGGAGCAAGGATGAGTAGCCTAGGATGCTCTGGGAGTGGAGATGAGGTACCTAGGGAGTGAGATGAGGTTCATGGAGCTCCAGGAGCAGGGACAGGGCACCCTGCATTGAGCAGGAGGAGAGGGCTGGCATCACAGGCAGCTCCCTGCTCCAGACCAGCCTGCTGTAGGGATGGAGATGTGGGCACCACCTGCAGCTGTCCTGGTTCTGCCGTTCCCTCTGCTGAGGGGTTTGCTTTCCAGTTCCTGGCGGGGAGCCTTCCCTCCACAGTAGGAGATGGGGGCAGGGGGAGGGTGTGCTATAAATTTCCTATTTTCTGATAAAGCCGAGCGGCCACGGCGGAAACCAGATCCCGTCCGGGCTATTTTTAGCAGGGAGGCTGAGGAGCTGATGCCGAGGGAGGAGGCCGGGTGGTGCTGGCGAGGGGAGCGTCTCCATGGAAACAGCTTTCTGCAGCTTCCCACTTTGGGGGCACGAAGCGTGTGGGAGGTGATGGAGGAAATGCAGAGGCAAAGAGAGAGAGGCTTTTTGCTTGCTGCTGTCACAAAACTGCTGTAGGAACCTGAAGAGAAATGGGTGTAAATTATTGATCATTTGGATGCAAATCCGTGTGAATTTTAATTAATAATCACCTGTCCCTGTCGTGTCTTAGGACTCTGTGTGTGGGGGATGGGCAGGCAGCAGCCTGTGACCCACCAGCCCATGCTGGTGGGGTCCAAGTTTGCTAAGACATGTCTCTGGAAAGGGTCTGATGCTGAGCTGTGCTCTTGAATCATAACCCTTCCAGGACCGCCTCCATTTTACCCCTGGAGAAGTCTTCCTGTGTAATTCTAGACCCAGAGACATCGAGGAGAGCCCAGCCCATGTGTGCTGGGGGTGATGCTCCTGTTGGGGGTAGTGGGTTTGGCTTGGGTTGGTACTTCCACTCACAAGAGATTTTTTTTTAATTGTTGGTGGGTTTTTTTAAGGTATGAAAGTGTGTTGTTATCCTTGTCTGAAATCCTGATGATTGGCAAGAGTAAACATGTCCAGGACGTCCATGAGGTCCTGCGAACCCACATTTCCCTTCCCCACAGACACAGAATAAATGGCTGATGGGGCCAGAGTGACACAAGGACCCTTGTGGTACCAAGCCTGGGGTTTCAGGTGGTGGTTCTGCTGACAGGATGATGCATTGAGTAGCAGGCACTGTCTGAAAACCATCTGACTGCAGCATGGAAAGTTATTTTTAATCCATTGAGAAGCAAATGACCTAAAAGCAGCAGCTGGAGAGGATGAAATAGTGCTAGGCAGGTACATTTCCAGCCGAGCGGTGTTAGAAGGAAAGAGCACCCCTTGGTGTGAGTGGCACAAGTGCCCCCTGCCCATGGCCTCTGCTGTTCCTCAGCTGCTGCAGCTCCTCTTCTGAGTCTGTCCCTGGTCTGTTCTCCACCTGACACCTCTGCTGACGCAGGGCTTGGGTGAGGACATCGTGATGCTCACGAGGGTGGTGGTCATCTGCTAGAGGAGTGAAAAGCCATGCCTGGGCTGGGCTTAGCTCAGATTTGTTTCCAAACAGTTTCTCAGTGCTGGAGCATGCATGTTCTGCATCTGTCTGCTGCTGTGGGTGCAGTGACCTGTGGAGGTGGGAGATGGCCTTTGGTGCAGCTCCTCAGGGATCTGGTTGGTCTTGTATGTGTTAGACCTGGTATCCTCTCCTGATTGCAGATTGGTTTCTGATTCTGCAGGGTTCTCAAATGTTGTATGGGTTCATCAGGCTCGCAGCAACATAGGTGGGATGTGCCCTGCCCAGAGGTTCCCTGCCAACCTTCAATACATGTTTGAATACCTGTCCTGCCCATCAAGAAGTATTCCCTGAATTTGGAAGTTACAGAAAGAGAACCCTTTTGGGTGAATGTTCATTTCATGGATGTAGGTGCCACTTGTGACAAAACCCATCCTGTGCTCAGCACTGCATCCAGGACTTTGTCTGCTCATCCCTTCCCAGTCTTCCAGGGCTGTTGCTGGCTGTGGGCGAGCACCAGCTGGGCACTAATTGCTGGAGAATTAACCTCTGACCTGGTTCTAAAAATAGACCAAATCAATCCTCTCATTAGCAGCCCTGCTGGCTGTGCCTGGGAGGTGGCACTGCAGGTCAAAGCCAGCATGGGTGACAGCCTGGGAGTGTTCTCACATACCCTGTTATGGCAGCTGCAGGGTGCTGGTGGAGCTTGGTGGCTTTCAGGGTGACAGGGAGCTGAAAAGTGTCACTGGGAGACTGAGCAAAGCACAGAGAAGTAGAAATGCTGATGTGTCACTTGGGTTGCTCTGGCAGGGGTCCAGGTGGGCAACTGAATCATCAAGCTGTGGAATTGTTTTGGTGGAAAAGACCTCCAAGGTCACCAAGTCCAACTATGAGCCCAACACCACCAAGGCCATCAAATCATATCCCTGGGTGCCATGTTCACATGTTTCTTGAACACCTCCAGGGGTGGTGACTCCACCATCTCCCTGGGCAGCCTGTTCCAATGCCTAACCACTCTTGCAGGAAAGAAATCGTTCCTAATCTCCAACCTAAACCTCCCCTGACACAATTTGAGGCTCATGTCTCTCAACTTCTCAGTTGTTTCTTGGGAGAAGAGTCTGACTCCTACCTTTATCCCCTTGCTCTGTCTGCTCCAAGGGTCATTCAGTCTACCTCCACAAAGTGCTGGAGGGGAGCAGGGAGGCAGGATAACCAGGTGGGAGTGAGACCTGTGCTGGGTGCCAGGTGGCATCAAGCCCTCCCCAGGGACCTGGAATTGGTCACATCATCCAGAGTGGTGGCGGCAGCTCCCTGAGGCGTGAGGAGAGCGTGCCATGCTGTGCCATGCCAAGCTGTACCGTGCCATGGCATGCTGACCAGCGTGGGACTGCTGCACCCTGGCTGATCTCCATGCAAACCCTGACCTTGGCTGCTGGGGCATGGGGTAGGACATGGTATGGGAGTGCCAGGCAGGTCCTGGGTCATGGCCACAGTGCCCCAAGGTGCCATGGCCATTGCTGTGACAGCAGTGGAAAAGGGGGGCTGATGGGGGTCCTGTCGAGACAAGGTGCTGGCAGGCAGCATGGGCACAGTGCCTGCAAGAGCTGGGCTGTGATCACTGGAATTGTCTTTGTCTTCTTGTTCCAGCTGACATCATCTCTACAGTAGAGTTCAACCACACTGGAGAATTGCTGGCAACAGGGGACAAAGGAGGCCGAGTTGTGATATTCCAGCGTGAGCAGGAGGTAAGTGCCAGGGAATGCAAAGTGCCCATTTTATCCTGCTCCTGCTCTGTCCTGATCCATCGGCATCACTCCTGACCCAGTCTCTCGCAGCAGACTCCAGACTGACAAGTGGCTGTCACCGTGAGCGGGCCCAGGTCCCTGCTGGTACAGCACCTCCACAGGACACTTCCTTTTGCTCTGGCTGCAGCTCTCTGCAGCTGGATGCACTTTGGGCTGGCAGGTCTGAATGTGTCATGGTGTGCCATGTGTGGGTGCCCATCTCATGGCAAACACACCCCAAAACTTGTCCACATTACCAAAACAGACATCGCAGCCCAACGACATTGTTCTCAAATTTACAGCCTCAAAATTATTTCTGCCAATGCTGGAGAGCTGCTGGGTTAAGAGGTCCACACACAGATGCTTCACCAGTCTTTCCAGCCCCATCCCATTCCTCATCTCCCATCTCATTGTTCCACTGCTTTCCCTGGACTTCAGCTTCCCAGCAGCATGCCCAGTATGCTGTGCTCAGCTCCTGCTCTGGAGCAGTGCTGCACTCCAGGGACCAGTGGAGGATTCACCCACACAGATATTCTATTCCTGCTCAGTTCCTGCTCCATTCTCACTCTGGTCCCACTCCGTTCCTGCTGTCTTCTCTGTTCCTGCTCTCTTCTCTCTTTCTCTTCCCAATACATTTCCAGTCTCTTCCCAATACATTCCTACCCCATTCCCACTCCAGTCCCACTGTCTTCTCTCTCTTTTCCTGCTCTGTTCCCACTCCATTCCCACTGTCCTCTCTCTCCATTGCTGCTGCATTCCTGCTCTGCTTCCACTCCATTCCCATCCCAGTCCCACTGTTTCTCCTCTCCATTCCTGCTCTCTCCTCTCTCTCTCTCTCCAATCCATTCCCACTCTGTTCCACCGAGCCCACCAGCACTCAGGAGGCTGCGCAGCAGCAGAGGCCATGCCTTGGCTCTCCGCCCCGCGCTGTGTGACTGTGACCGTGCTCTTGCTGTCACTTAACGATCCCTGGAGACCCACCAGAGGATGTCCCTGCTCTGAGCCTCCCGCCCGTCTGTCGCCCCCGCAGAGCAAGCACCAGCCCCATCGCCGCGGCGAGTACAATGTCTACAGCACCTTCCAGAGCCACGAGCCGGAGTTCGATTACCTGAAGAGCCTGGAGATCGAGGAGAAGATCAACAAGATCCGATGGCTCCCGCAGCAGAACGCAGCCTATTTCCTGCTCTCCACCAACGGTAGGTGGCCGCGGGCAGCCCAGGCTGGCCGGGCGCACGGTGACACCCGCGGTGCCGTCCCATCGCTTCACATCCATGGGACCTGAGTTTCTCCGGGGAAAAAATAAACCCTGTTTAAAAAATACCAGTTCCCTCCAGGGTGACACAGGTGTCATAGGTCCAAAACTGTCTGGGGAGCTCAGTTCCCATGCTTGAGTGTTGTCCTTCGTCCCCTGCAAGGGAGAGAGACTCTTCCCCCTGCCAGCAGCTTCTCTTCTCTGTTACTTGGATCCTGGGAGCTCTGTGGGGCTTTTTTTACTTTTTTTTTGTTTGTTAAATAGAACCTGCAGCTGATCTGTTTCCATTTGCAGCTGGGTTCAGCTCAACCATTCCATATTATGTTCAGATGAATGCCAGGAGGATCCAGGAATATTACTTGGGATGAATAGAACCTTAAGATGGATGTGACTTAATTACTTCAGGGGAAAAGGAGGGGTCTAATTATCTTCCATAACCGACTTACTTTGTATCATAGAATTGACTCTATTGATCATTGTAATAAAATCCAAACTCATCTGGGGGGGAGAATCACTGAAATGCAATGAAGATTAATTATAGAGTGTAATGTTCTGTTAATTGAGTTTTTAAATAGTTTTTTGATTAACAGGGATATTATCTCTCCATTTGGGAGGGTGTCTCCTACACCAGCAGGTTGTCAAAACAGTTCTTTTAGAAACACTCCCATGTTCTGCTGTCTCCTTTTGTTCTTGGTGTTAAACTAGCATTAAGTACAGGCCCCCCCCTCCCCGAAAGAACAGGGGGTTAATAAACACAAAATTAATGGCATTTGGTGGAACTGCTGTGAGAAGGGGGAAATGAAGATGGATGATGGGGTGGTGTGTGAGACCTGGTGAAAGCAGTGATAAACTATGGACAGAGGCTCTGCCAGATTGAGGAAAGAAAACACCATTATTCAGAGTAAACTCCTGTGTTCTGGGGGTTCTCATCCCTAGGGACTTTGTAGCTCAGGGTGGTGGGACAGCAGGAGGGGACAGAGAACTGGGGGAGGTTCAGAGATGCATTCAGCCCAGGGTAAATGCTGGGCTCTGTGCAGTTGCTGGGTGAGGAAGGTCAGGATGGATTTGGGGTGAGTTACAAGCACCATTTCACCCCTTTGGGGAGCTCCCATAGCCAGCTTTGCTCTTTCTTGGTGCTTGTATCACCTGGTGCTTTGACTGCCTCCTGGATTCATGTTGGAGCTCTGCTGGGAGCACAGGGAATCACCTTCTGGGGCTCTGAGTCTGGTGAGCTTTGGAGCTATGGAGGGCTCCTGGTCTCTGCTGCTGATGTGGGCACTCCTGTGGTGCCCCAACACTCGAACACCCAACACTCGAACACCCCAACACCCCAGCACCTGTGGGGTGGCCAGCAGCCAGAGCTGCCCTCAGGAATCCCAATTGTATCTCTTGTATTTCTGAAGGGCAGTGGTGGGGCTGAGGTGTGGAAGGCAGCACCTTGGTGCCAGGGGGCCATCTGGGGTCACTGACAGATGTCTGCAGTGTGAGGGTCAAAGAGGAGCAGAAACGGCAACTGGTGGGGATGGAATCAGGAGATCAGGTGCATCTCTGGTGTTTAATGTTTGCAATGGATGGAAGTTTGGGAATTCCTCTTGGAAAGCAGTTGGTGGCCCCTGGGTAACTGCTACACGAGCTAGGAAATGGGGGAGGAAGAACTTAGGTGGGAGTCTGCTTTGAGTGTGGGTGTTGGGAAGGGAGAATGCCCAAGTATTTAACACACTTGTTGGTGGCAGGATGAGCAGAGCAGCTGTGTGTGGTGCTGGCCTGTTGCTGGGATGTTGGGTTCAGCTTCCTGGCCCTGCTCAAGCTGCCCTGTCCTGGTGCCAGTCACCTCCTCTGGGGTCACTCAGCCCTGTCACTCAATGTATTGAACACCAACATTCAGGACATGACCTCTGAGGCTCTGAACCATGGGAAATCACTTCTCTTGGTGTTCCTCCATTAATCCAATGATTCTGTTCTCTTGTACAACCATTTCCCTATGTCTGGACTCAACATACCAGTGGCTGTCCAGCAGGAACAAGCAAGCCAGGAGCCTGGGGACACAGTGCTGTGGAGACAGGGACAGCTTCTGAGAGGATGTTTTCCCCTGGGACTGTCTTGCTTGGAAGGTAGGGACACGAGAGGTGTGAGGGGACAGCCAGGCCTGACACCCTGCTCTCTCCTGCCCCAGATAAGACTGTGAAGCTATGGAAGGTCAGCGAGCGGGACAAGCGGCCGGAGGGGTACAACCTGAAGGACGAGGATGGTCGTCTGCGAGACCCCTCCATGATCACCATGCTGCGGGTGAGTGGGAGTGGGACACACCAAGGCTGCTGAGGAGCCTTTTCTCCAGGGTCTGGTGGAAATTGCTGCCGGTGTCCCCTGGGTGGCAGTCCTTGTAATGCCATCCTGACCTGGTGGGCTGGTGTTGGAGGGCAGAGGGGTGTGCTGCGTTTTGGAGCCTGGTGCTCTGGCTGGGGGTGTGAGAGCTGCTGCCAGAGCAGTGCCTGGGCTGTGCCATCTCTGGCGTGCAGTGTATCATGTTTTGTCTCGAGCTGGGTGCCCCCTGCCATGGTGCTGCATTGCCTGCCATGCCTGTCCTGGTGAGAAGATGGTTAACAAGCTTGTCCTGCTTTGAGCATTCAGCAGAACAGCTTGGGCAGCACAAGTACCTTCTCAAAATGAGTTTGCTCCCAGCTTAAGAAGATTAAAACCTCCCCAGTCAAATGTGAACAGCTGAGGGTTCATTTCCCATTTACTTCTCGAGCACAGATGTGCAGCCTCCATCAGAGCTGCTGTCCTATGTGGCTGATGGGAAGCATGTCCAGGGCATACCTTTGTGCTCAGGGAGCTGACTGTACCTGGCCAGCAGTGCCCACAGGTTGGCTTTACCTCAGAGCTGCCCTGGGGTGGCTGTTTGGAATCTTCAATCTGCACATAGAGAGCCAGCTCAATCCCCAGGCACTGCAAGCCCTGTGCAGTCAATCAGAGCTCAGCCCATGCCCTGGTAGCTCCATAGTGGGTACAGGCAGTGCCAAGCAGAGCATTCAACAAACGGGGAGAAGCCACATTATGACATTAGAGACAGATGATGACCCCTTCTAGCCCACAGAAGTGCCAAAAGCACAGTAATTTTGTCCTGACATAAGTCAACCCAGCCCAGCCTGTAATTGATGAGCATCCTCTTGGGATTTGCGTTTGGAATCCCTGGGGGGTTGTGTCTGTGCTGTAAGGACCCAGGGCTCACTATGCAGGATGAGAAACCCAGACAGGGAGTTAATTCTCACCTCCCCTCCCAGTCACTCCTGGTGGCTGGCAGCATTTTCCTTGACAGAGCAAGAAAACATTTTGTTTGGTGTCTGGTGTAGCTGCTGTCATGTTTCAGGCAGCGTTACCTAGACACAGAGACGCTGGAGGAATTTGCCTGGCATCGGGATGCCGAAGCTGGGTTACCAAATCTCTGCAGGGCTGGCAGGCAGAGATGGCCATGCTCAGGGGTGATGCTCCAGTTACTGCTCCTTCTCTGGCCAAATGCACTGAAAAAGCCCTGGGCTCACTGAGGAGACCCAGGCCAGCTTTTGACCTCATTTGCCACCTTCACACTGTGCCAGGTGCCTCTTCAGCAAAACATTTCCTTGTGTTTTGAGAGGAGGTTGGAACCAGGTGGGGCTTGGTTTCTTCTCCAATGGAACAAGTGACAGGACAAGAGGAAACGGCCTCAAGTTACAGCAGGAGAGGTTTAGGGTGGGCATTAGGAGCAATTCTTTTCCCCAAAAGGTTGTCAAACCCTGGTCCAGGCTGCCCAGGGCAGTGGTGGAGGCCCTAAACCTAAACCTGGAAGGGTTTTAAAGTTGTGGAGACACGGTGCTGAGTGACATGGTTTAGTGGTGACCTGGCAGTGCTGGGTGACTGTCTTGGTGGGAGCTGATTGAGTCTGACCCTGTCTTAGTGCTTGAATCCATGACCCTAGGTCTGAAGCAGAGCCAGAGATAATCCTGGGTGTTTGTGCAAGTAGTCAACCTGAGGTTACCCCATCCACCCACCCAGCTAGCCTGTGCCCAGTGTGGGGAGAGAAGTCCCCCAGGCCCAGCTGGATCTGATGGTTTTCCTGAGATATGTCCATAGCACTAACCCTTCTGCTGCAGCTTGGGGTGTCTCTGGTGTTTCATCTCCCCGTGGTGCTTGCACTTTGCAGTCATGCCACAGCCAGCCAGACACAGTTGGATTGCCTACCACAGACAAGAGAAGAAGGGTTTAAACCACCTGGCTGCAGTCATCTCCTGCCCATTGGCATAAGGGTTTCAATGTACTTGGTGAGCAATGTCCACTGAGGAGCTTCCAACCCATGTGGAGCAGAGGGAATGTCTAACTCTACCTGGGCTGTAAGGTGAGGCTCCTGCTCTCATCAAAGGAGCTCTGCCTGTTTGGTAGCCCCCAGCCTGAGAGCTGCAGCCCCTTGGCCCCAGTTCACAGCTCCTGAGGAGCTGTATCTGCACCACCTGTGTCTCACCCAGGTGATTGAGGACTCAGGAGATTGCCCTAGTACAGAGGATGGTTTCCTGTGGTCTCCACTGGGCACTTCCCTGGGTGAGGAATGACCCTCCATAATGTGGGTGTGGTGAGCAGGTGCCTTGACGTGCATAGCTCTTGGTGTCTGTGGCTGTCAGAAGGAGATCTGCTAGCTCTCTGGTTAGGAGCTATCATTTCACTCAATTCCAACACAATCCATCGTCCATCGCTTTCTGTGCCCCACTTTGCCAAAATCTGGGATTTCTCAGCCCCAGCACAGTCTGTTGTGGGGGCTGTTGCTGTGTCCTCCTGCACCCAGTGCCCTGGAGTGGAGCTGTGCCATGGGAGAGGAATGGGGGTGCTAGGGAGAGAGGCTGCTGCATTTCAGCCCCAGCAGAGATCTGTCTGCCTCTTGCTTGCACGCATCCTCCAGAGCATTACCATTTAAATGACAAGCTAATGGCAGACGTTTGGCTTTTTTTGGCCGTAAAATGCACATGGCAGAACTAATCAATTTCAAATGATCCTACTCAAAGCATTGCTACAGAGATTTGGGGAAAAAAAAAATTCCCCATTTTCCCCTCTTCCTGCCCTGTCTGCCTGCTCCCCCTCCCCNGGATAACAGGAAAATTGTGAGCTGCCTGCTGGGATTCCACTGATATTGTCTCTTTTTCAGCGGGAGAAAGAGGTTAAAAAATACCTTTTCAAACAATGACATCTTGAAGGGGGTGAAATTCTAATGAGATTGGTGTGAAGGATTCAGGGTTTGAACTGCAGATAAGGAAAACGTTTTGTTTCTTCCTTGAGGTCTCTGCAGACGAATTCAGAATTTGGTGAAGGTGATCCTGGAATGAAGTAGCTGAACCGGGACAAATTCTGCATTACAAACAAAAAATGCTGTAAAAATGCACAAGTATTGGGAAACCTGGAGTGGTTTGGGGCCTGTGTGAGCCAGGACTTGCAGGAGATGCTCAGCCCTGTGCTTGAAACCCTTCATAAACTGGCTCTGGTTTTGGGTGTGTGTATGGGGAGCATTTGTGTTGATGGCCTATGTGGCCTATGTCGAGGCTCTGAACTCTGCATCTTGGTGCTGATGGAGGAGAGCACAAGCTCCTGTGATTCAGGCTTCATTGTAGCTGGAACCTGCTGTTCACAAACAGCTCTCCTCTTCTGCTGGGGGCAGGACAATGGCCCTGCTTCTGCCCTTCTGCAGGGTGGGGGGCTATGGGAGGGTACGGGACAGATGGTGTAGGGACCTGCCTCCAGGAACTCCACCACTGCCCTGGCTAGGCTGCTCCAGGGCTGAACAATCCTTTTGTGGAAGAAGTTGTTCCTCATGTTCAACCTAAACTTCCCATGGGGCAACTTGAGGCCATTTTGTCTTGTTCTATTGTTTCTTTCATGGAAGAAGAGACTTTCTCCCCTCTGGCTCCTGCAGCTGCAGGTGGCTGCTGAGTGCCTCCTGATGCTGGTGTTCTGTGGTGTGCAGGTGCCAGTGAGCAGCGTTGCACCACTGCCCCATGGCATGCCAGCAGCCTCCTCCGTGGTGGAGCAGTCACTGAGCTTCTGAACATGACTCCAGCAACTCAGCACTGGCTGCACTGTCCTCTCTGCAGACCTGCTGCACGTGGTCCTCCCCCTGCTCCTGGACTCCAGGAAGGGACCTAGATTCTTTTGGGACAGACTGTCCCTCTAGGACTTGCACAGGGGAAGGTGGACCTTCAGCTGGCAGGGAGTCTGTGCCTCTGGGTTGCTCTATGGTAAAGTGCTCAGCACCAGGAGGGGTGGTGTCAGCGTGGTGCTTAGCAGGGAGGGACATGTCTAGGGAGAAGAGATGAGCCCAGGAGCTGTCAGCTGCATGCAGCAGTAATGAGATAGTGGCTTTATCCTCCCATGGGAGGCCACCTTGCAGACTTCATGGGGAAGGTCCAATAAGATGAAATCCTGAAGAGCGTGAAATTGTCCATCTGCCGTGGAAATGCTGTTTGGAGCACATTTTGCCGAGATATATGCACCTGCAGGCAGCGCTGGCTGGTGGCAGGACCTGCCTTTTGTAGGCAGGAAACAAACATGGGGAGCAGTGGGAGGAGCAGCAGGAGCAGGTGAGGAGCTGCGAGATTTGTGCCCAGCAGCTGGCTTTGCTCTCTGGTTTGCCAAGAACTGGATTACATTTTACTCCTTGCAAACCCAGGGCTTGGGTTAATCTGGGTTTGGGCTGCAGCTAATCCCCCGTGTCCAGATCCTGCAGCTTGCTGGGGATGGGTTAGCTGGTGGGCATGGGGCTGCTTGTGAAGTGGGAACAGTGGGAGCTGCCCTGCAGTTGGCATTGCGGCTGCCAGGCTGCCCTGCTGCCGGTCTCGCAGGTGGTTGCAGAGCTTCCACTGCTGTTGTGCTGAAACCTGGTGATCCCTCACAAGGTGGGGATGGATTGTCACCTTAGTGAGTGATTTATTAATTCTTTTTCAGAGCCTACTACTCTGGGTCAGATTTGGATCTCAGTGTAAGGCTGGTTGGCTCTATTGTGCCTGGAGGATTTCTGTGGAGGTAGCCAAGAGCAGAATGTCCTTCTCTATCACACAGAACAGGTTCATAGTTCCAGCTCTCACCAGCCTATGGTTGCCCTGGCTTCTGTTTGCCTGTGGCAAGCAGCACTGGGCAGGATGGGCATGGAACACACACCAGAGTGATGCTGGGAGCTGCTGCAACTGGGCAGAGGTGGCATCACTGCTTTGCTTGTCTGCACTGGGTGTCCCCTCTGTGAGCCAACCCTGTCACAGTCACAGCTGGCAGGAATACAGTTGGCCTCCAGTATGGCCCCTAAGAAGGAACCCAGCAGTGGTGGCCAAGTCCCATCTCACTGCAGGGCTGTGTGTGGGGTTCCATGTCACCAGTGTGACCCTGGTAATAGGCAGTTGTGTTGGACCTGTGCTGGTGAGAGGTTCTGTGGCCACATTGTCCTGGAGCTGAGGCTTCTGCCTGGCACGTTGATGTGTTTGGAAAATGCTGTGAGCCATGGAGCACCCCTGGGTTCTCCTGAGAAGCAGCCACTCTGCATCTCCTCAGGCCATGTCTGTCACAGCACTGGGGCTGACAAGGAGAAGCTCTGCCAGGGGAAGCTCTTCCTCCAGGAGCAGGGAATGTTTGGTGACAGCAGAGATGACAGACAATGAAAGAGGTAGACCTAGTGGGAATAAGGGACAGCAGTTACTGACATGGTGTGGCCAGTGCTGAGGTCCTTGGCTCAGTAGCTGGAGGTGGCAGGAGGACCTGGAGGACTGGCAGTGCAGAGAGACCAGGGTATGCTGGGTTCTTCCACCCCCACTCACAAGAAAATGAATTTTGCAGCTCAGGGGCAGATGAGTGCCTCATTATCTGGGGCATGGGGAAGCCTTGGCCAGACAGGAGAGGAGTCCAGTGCTGTGTGTGCTGTGGGTGAGTGGCACTCGTGCTCATGCAGGGGGTGCCTGCTGAAGGCAGGAAGGAAAATTAAGATGTATTTTGTCTTAAATGAAAAATGACTGGCACCCCCCCTCCCTTCCTGAAAACAGGCAGTAATTTAATTTGTTAGTGGTTTATTTTATTTGACAGCCTCTGTATGCACTTGATGTGGTTTGTTACACTGCATTACCCTCTAATAGCGGCTGTGTGGCACCAGAGCTGCCCCAGGGAGTGGCACACTGAGCGGGCTCTGTGCTCCTCAGGGTTGCACTGGCAGTGCTGGGGGTGGCTGCTTTAGGTGGCTGTCGGTGCTGACTTCATGTGCTTCAAGAAATGCAAAAAGCCCAAGTTTTAGTTACCGTCCTGTTGCCTCATTTGGTGGGTGCTTGCTCTTCACTGTCACTGTCTGCAGCCACCCTGGGCTCCCTGCCTGCCCAACTGGGCACTCCTGTGGCTCCTGGAGCAGTCTTCAGGTTTCCTCTGAACATCACCTTTCCTGCCTCTTTACTGGATGTTGATCAGAAACCTACTGCAGGTACCTGTGGGCACTGGAGTGGGTCCTGGTCCTGGAGGTTGCATTACTGGAGACCAGGTAGTGTGCTGGGAGAGGTACAGCCTGGAGCAGGCCTGTGATGAGGAGCAGGATGGGCAGGAGAGGGGGCAGAAGGATCTTCTTTGCTCATGGACTGAATGTCACGTGCCACAGTCATCAACATGGCCCCTTGTTGGCCTTCCCTGTGGTGGCCATTTCCAACCAGCTTCAGAACAGGCTTCAGTAGAGACGAGATTAAACCCAGGCTGTGCTGGCAGCTGCTCCCCTCGGCCATGCTGAGCCAGTGTTTGCTTCAGCTCCAAGATTCCTACAGCCTGGGGTGAGATCCCCAGGCTGGTCTGAGCTCCCAGCACATTCCTGGCTGCTCCTGCCCCAAACCCTTGCTGCTTTCAGTGGCAGCACACAGTGAGGAGGGGCAGGGACACTTGGTCGCTGCCATGTTCCAGCACAGATTCCTTCCACTGCAGCAGATGACACATCCTGCCTTAACAGAGCCCTCACGGATGAGCAGATTCGTTCCTCCCCTGGGGTTTTATCTGCTGAGGTACCGAGACACAAAACACACCCCACAATGTGACACTGAAGTAACCTGTGGAGAATTCTCTTGGCTGAAGAGTTCCTCTTAGCTCTGTGGCTGTGCACAGCTGCCATGCAAGAGCTGGGCAGGGAGTCGTGCTGGGTGGGGTGCTGCAGGTTGTAGAAGGCTGCACTGCTGTGGCTCAGATGTGGGTCGTCTCGGCTGCTGCCCACTGCTGGGCTCTGCTGGGCACGGGGACTGGCACAGCATCACCTTGCTGGATGAAATCCACTGCTGAAGCCTTTGGTGGAGTTATTTTTGTGCCCAGCAAGGCCTGGTGTGACGTGGAGCCCTCTCCCTTTGCACAACCATCATGTTTCTGTCACTCTGAATGACAGCCCAGCTCCTGTGATCCCCCAGCAAACTGCGAGCCCCGTCCCCAGCTGGCTGCGCCGAGCCCTTCCTCGGCAAACGATGCATCATTGCCCATGTCAGCCCGGATTAGCGGGCAGGCTCGTCACATTAGGCTCTGAGCTGGCAGTCCCTGTGCTCTAGTGTCACTCGAGCTGGCTGTCACACTCCTGTCCCCACCACTGCAGCCCTGGGAAATCTTTTTGGGCAGCAGACAGATAACACAGACGGTAATGAAGTAGCTGGAGAAGAGAGCTGGCTGGGGAGAGCTTGCTGGAACCCAGGCTGGCACCTTGCTAGGGGATGAAGCTGCCTGGTAAGCATCAAGTCTGGAGTGACTGTTACACTGCTCCTCACCTGCTGCACCTCTCCACCCGTGATGGCTACAAGAGTGACGTTTGTCAGTCTGAAGGTGAACTCTGCATCGCTCTGTTCCCAGCCCCTCCATCTATCCCTGTCCAGCATCTATGCCTCTCCCTCTCTCATCTCATCCCTTATCTCCATCACTCCACTGTGGAGCAAATGCAAAGGAATGAGAAGTTGGCACTAACCTGACTCTGAAGAAACCCATTCCTGTTAGAAAGGCTCTAGGAACATCAGACTCTGCTCGGCAGTGACAAAACAAGGCTGGAGTGTTTTGTGCTTTCATTTTTTTTTTTTACCTAAAGGAATGGTTGCTGCAGCACAGATCTGAACCCAGTACTGGGCTCCCACTGCCTCACTGTAGCCTCACCATACTGGTTCCTCTTTCCATATGAAGAGGATTTTGTGTCTGCTGGTCCTTCTGTGACTTCCCTTGGGAAGGCAGCAGGGTTCTTTGTTGAGAGTGTGGGATGGGGCACTGGGAACCAGACCTACTGCCACGGCCACAGGGTTGTGCACCCGCCATGCTGTGTGCTGGTGCAGGCCTGGTGGGGCAGCCAGACCCTGTCCCTGGGTGCTGACAACTCTGCCTCCCACCCTGCAGGTGCCCGTGCTCCGGCCCATGGACCTGATGGTGGAGGCCACGCCTCGGAGGGTGTTTGCCAATGCACACACCTACCACATCAACTCCATCTCTGTCAACAGCGACTATGAGACCTACATGTCAGCAGATGACCTGAGGATAAACCTGTGGAATTTCGAAATTACAAATCAAAGTTTTAGTATCCTTTGGTGTGTGCTGCCCTGCGCCCCTGGGTTGGTCCGAGCCCTGCCAAGAGCAGGAGTGAGGGAGGTGTCTGGGCTGGCAGTGGTGTGTGAGAGCCCTGGGAACCTGCAGACATGCAGATGGCAGTGGAAAATGACAAAACCAGAGGGGGACACAGTCCTTGGGAAGGTGGGCAGTGCAAGAGGCAGCAGGGCTGTGCCCGTGTCTGCTGTTTATGACCAAACAGGTAGTACAGCATGTCACCTGGTCATGTCCCCTGCTCATGGCTCCTTGGTGCAGGAGATTCAGTCTTTGGAAGGGGCTCAGCAGTACAAAACAGTGCTGCCAGTTGTGCACCCAGCTGCACAGCACCCCAAATCCCAGTCCCTGGTGTCATTCCCAGAATACTCCCCCTCTCACAGAATCTTGAAATTCCCGTGTGGTCTAGGGACCTCTAGAGAGGGACCTCTGAAGATGATCTAGTCCAATCCCCTGCTGAAGCAGGTTTGCCTCTGCCTTTGTTGCTGGGCTGACACCAGGCTGTCTCCAGTGGGCACGTCCCATGTCACAGCAGCCACAAGGCTCAGCTGGCACCACTCAGCCTCCTGCTGCGGGTGACACGTTAAGGAGTTTTGCCTGCAGGGTCTTCGTGGGGTGGATGGGAGGGAGGGGGGGCTATGGGTGATGGAGGAGACAGATGCCTTGGGGAAGAAAGAAAGAGGAGACGTTAATGGTGCAGGCTCCCTTCTGCCCTGCAGCAGGGTGACAGGCTGCCAGTCACTGCCACACAAATGAGGCCCTGCCATTCACCCCAGTAACAGCCGCATCAGGAATGATCACAGCAGGGCACTAATCACCGCGGGGGGTGGCTCAGAGTGTTTCCCAGCCAGAGATCCTCAGGGTCTGTGGCAGATTGAGGCAGCTGGAGAAGGCTTCAGCAGTCACAGGCGGGTGGGTGGCTGTTGGAATCTTAACGCGGCTGTGGCCGAGCTGGGCTGCGATGGGTGTTGTGTTTTGGGGAAGAAGATGAGGAGCACTGAAGTTGGGTAAAACCTCAGGGGGCTCGGGTGGCCTAAGGAGTTTGGCCAAGGTGCAAATACAGCACCTAGAACGCTTGATAAGAACTGATGTGGAAGTGTCACCACCAGAGAGGTGTCAGTGTCTCATTGCACCACAGTGTTCTGGAAATACCGTGTCCCCTGGCTGTGGTGGGCTTCTGCTGGTTGTCACACTCTGGGCTTTGTTTCCCTCTCATCGTTTTTGGTGCAGTTTTATTGCCCTGGCACTGCAATAAAGGTTGTTTACTCAGTCTGGGGCCAGACAGGCACAGTCAAGTCAGGTCTTGTGCCATGCAGGCCATAACACTGGAGATGTGGTCTCTGGCTGAACAGAAAAGGTGATAGATGTTGTCTGACCCCTGCACTGGCACTGGCTGGGTGCAGCTGTGGTGCGGTGCTGTCCTCCTGGGCACAGCTGGTTGGCACAAAGCAGGGGCATCCCTGGTGCCCAGAGACATCACCAGGAGGAGCGCAGGAGAAGGATCCCATGGGAGGAGCAGGGGCTGGGCTTTGTGGGTCCTTGATTCGCCCTGCCAGACATCGTGGACATCAAGCCAGCCAACATGGAGGAGCTGACAGAGGTGATCACGGCGGCAGAGTTCCACCCGCACCACTGCAACACCTTTGTGTACAGCAGCAGCAAGGGCACCATCCGGCTCTGCGACATGCGCACCGCTGCGCTCTGCGACCGCCACGCCAAGTGTGAGTGCGCCGCCTCCGCCTCCGCACCCTTCCAAGAGACCACACGAGGGAGTGTGGGGACCCATCTGGGCTTGGCTCTGCTCTGCCACCTCACCCCATCCTCCTCTGGGTCCTGCCTGCTGTTGGGCGTTCTCATAGCTACCTGCCCTCTGCCCTGCTGTCCCCAATAGGAGCAGCTTCCCCTGGGACCTGGCCCCGCGCTCTCTGGGGAGTGCATTGGAAAACCCTCAGTGATGTTCCAGCAGCGGCAGGTCTGAGGAGTCACTGGGATGTTGACATGCAGTGACTGTGGAGCTGTCGCTGCCAGGGATGGCTGGGCTTGTTCAGGTTCTGTCCAAGCGACCCCATCACCTATTGTCACCAGTGGCTGATGCACAGGGCTCAGGGTGTGCAGGAAAGCCACCTTCATGTTTGGAGTAAGCTGGGCAGGTGGGGAGTATGTCCTTGGCCCTTTCTAGGCTGGTGCCATGTAGAAGCTGCTACTGAGGCAGCTGGCAGGAGGTTGTCACTGGGAATATTGTCCTCACCAGCAGCTGCTGGTGGAGTACCAGCATGGACACCGTCAGCACTTCTGGCTGGGCTGGTGACTGCCTGCCTGCCTCTGCTCTTTGTGCTCCTGCAGCTCCTGGAAGGCAGCTCTGTGCTGAGTGTGGGGTGTGAATAGGATACAAAGATGGGGCAGACCTGGGGGAGTTTGGGGTCTGCCTCAAAGGCAGCAAGGGCCACTGTAACAGGACATCTAAACCCCCATGTCCTGGGCATGTTTGGGTTCTCTTCAGAACGTGACCGCGATCTTGCAGGGAATTGAGGAGGTTTTTAGTCCCCAAAGTGTGCTTGTGTCACCAGAACAAGATGCATGAGCCAGGTGGGATTTACTAGAGCCCCACACGAATCATCTGCCTCGAGAGAATTCTGGGGGGTATGTCAGATTCAGATTTCCTGGAGGGAATTACACACCAGCTGCCGCTGTTGGGCTTCTGAGCTGTGGTCATGTGTGACACCTGTTCTAAACTGAAAGAAACTGGCAGAGGATGAAAGCTTCCATTACTTTGGAGATGCTGAAATAGCAAGTGACAGCATCTCCAAATCCTGAACAGAACTCACCTTTCTGGGCTGGCATTTTCCTGTCTTGTCCTGCCCTGCAGTGACAGCTCAGAGCAAACAAAATTCATGTTCCCCACACTTCAGCAGAGGCCTCCCTGGCATTTGCCTTTGTCTGGGGCTGCAGCTCCTGCCCTGGGTGAGCTCAGGAGCCGTGGTGAATCCCAGTGCTGAATCTTGGCTGGGTTTGACCTCCCCTGTGATCTCCTTATTGATTTCCCTCAGCCCCTCAGAAGCAGCAGCCTCAGTCAATTGCTGCTCAGCAGAGGCGTGAGTGGAAATTGAGACAGTTCATCAAAGTTCAAAATGAAAAGCAAGGTTGGCTTCTGGAGGCGAATCCTGCAGCGGAGACATTTAATAACTGTCGGTGGTTAATACAGATCCAGGAGACAGCCCTGCACATCCCACCCTCTTCATTTAGATGGATGCAGTTTGCTGCTCGGGGCCAGGCTTTACTCATCTGCTTCTCTTATTAGGTTTTGTTTGCCCACTTGATTTGAGGCTGTGTGATGTGTGACATTGCATGTGTCACCTGCAGCTTTGTGGCTGGGCTGGAAGAGAGCTCCCGTGGAAGAGCACCGGCTAGAGGGACACGGTTGCTGTGAAAGGTCATCTCCCTGGGCACACCGAGCACGGGAGCATCATCATCTGTGCTGTCCAAAGCCCCACGGGAAGCCAAAGGGGAGATTTGGGCTCCTGGAGCACCTGGTCCTGTAAAAGTGACCTGTTTGAAAAGCACAGGGGGAAGGGAGGAAGAGCTCTGTTGGGCTTACTGTGGTTGTTTCCCCTAGCAAAGGCATTGGGCTTTACATTTCTGTTTTAGGAGCCACCTGTGGTTGTACTTCCCAAGCTCCTGGAACAAAAGGCTCCAGGTACAGTCCCAAGAGAGCTTTTGTCTTGTCACTGGTGACTGCGTTGCAGCAACACCACAGTTCCAGCTTTCGTTAGAAAGAAGCAGCCCACAAACCTGCTCTGGTGAGGTGAGGACAGCTCACAGCTCTTACCTGGAGCCTGCAGTAGTTCTGCAGCTCATTGTGCTTGGGCAGGTGCTGCTGCCTCTGGGGAGGCCTTGGTAGGGAAGACCCAGGTGGGCTCAGCACTGCTGCAGCTTTCCAAGCAGGTGGTGGAAAGTTCTCCCGGAGGAGCAGGAGTAGCCTGTGGACCCTTCCTGGCCATCTTGGTGTTGTTTTGGTCTGTGCCCCGTGGTGCCGATGAGTGCTGTGGGCAGAGTGAGCTGGCACAGTGCGGGCAGCTTGGTGCCAGAGGGCAGTGGGTTGGTTGTGTAACAGAATTAGTGCTCAGAAATCCGTCGGCTTAGCGGCACAGATCTGTTCCTGCAGCAGGAGTGAAGCCACGCAAAAGCCTTCAGATGGGTAGCAAAAATAGTCCCCCCAAGCCCCTGTCTAGTGCCCACCCTGCTTCTGGTGGCACTACCAGTATGCTGTGACCCCAGTCCCGGCAAAGCCCTGCTGCTCCAGTGCTGGGACTGGGCAGGGTCTGAGCATCCCATGGAGGAGTGGGCTGCTGCCATGCGCCCTTGGCACAGGCAGTAATGGCACTAAAGTGCCAGCTCTAGAGCCAGGCTCCAGGAGAGCCCTGGCACAAACCCACACACCCTGATCCATGGCAGTAAAACAGCTTGTGGGGCCTGGTAGCAGAGCTGAGGTAGTGGCAGCACAGACAAGTGGTGTTCAGTGCCCTACACAGCCTGCTGGGATCTTTTTGCTCTCTGGCTGCTCTCACTTCCCTTGTTCTAAAGCCCTAGTGTGTGGTCGGGGCTCCTGCTGGTGACTGAAGGAGCTGGAATGGGTCCTGCCAGTGCTGATTTGCAGGGATCAAGTAGACTGGCATTTTGGGAGCTTTGTCCTCTCTACTCAGGGCTGAGGCATTGGTAGTGCAGGGCAGAAGGGATGATAAGCCCAAGCACTGTGCCAGGCACAGAGTCACTGGCACACCCTGGCTGTGACCACTAGCTGGTTGGAGCCAGCAGCCACCATGGCAGAGAGGTTGTAACAGAGCCTGGAGACAAGGGTCAGGCAGCGTGGCTGGCAGCTGCGGTTTTCTCCAGTGGAGCAGCAGTGTAAGATCCTTCAGCTTGCCCTGCAGCATCCTCCACTGCTGTGCTGGAGAGCTGTGGAGAGAGGAGGTTGGATGGATGGCCCTGTGTCAGCAGCAGCTCTCTTGTTGCAGCTCTGTGATGGGCCTCCAAAGCCACACTTGACAGCTGATGTTGCTTTGAAATCAAATTTGTAAATACATTTAATTTGGAACTTGGGCAATCTCCTTCAATCTACTCAAAGGGTGATTTACACAACCTGCTCAGATTCCATCTACAGGTTGCAACAGCTATAAAATATTGCCATTGACTTCTGGTTATGCTGAACATTGATTTCCAGAGAGCAGCAGTGACACATGGGGCTCTTAAATTGTCTGGGCTTCTGTGGAGCTGTTGATGGTTGGTCTGCAATCACCCCTCCTGCTTATTGCACACATCAAACCCAGGAGTTTCCATTGTGTCAAGTCAGAGCCTTACTACATGGGTGTTTGTCTGGCCTGGGCCAAACCCAGCTCACTGTGGTGATGTCCTGCAGGGGCATGGTGTCTCTGCTTGGTTTCAGAGGGTGTTTGGATGGTGACTGATGGCAGGACTTGTCCTTTGCTCTTCCACAGTTTTTGAGGAGCCTGAAGACCCCAGTAACCGGTCATTTTTTTCTGAGATCATCTCCTCAATCTCTGATGTCAAATTCAGTCACAGCGGGAGGTATATCATGACCCGTGACTATCTCACTGTCAAGGTGTGGGACTTGAACATGGAGAACCGACCCATCGAGACCTACCAGGTGCGTGTGGAACAGCTTGGGGGTTGCTAAGGGACACGGTTTAGTGGTGACCTGGCAGGGCCGGGTTAGCAGTTGGACTTGTCTTTTCCAACCGAAATGATTTTATGATTCAGGCCCTGGTGGGCACCAGGCTGGCATTAGCTGGTGACTGGGCCGAGCCAGCTGGTGCTGGGTCCTCATGCCCTGTCCCTCCCTGCTGGCAGGTTCACGACTACCTGCGGAGCAAGCTCTGCTCACTCTATGAGAACGACTGCATCTTTGACAAGTTTGAGTGCGTCTGGAATGGCTCTGACAGGTGAGTGCTCAGTGCTGCACCTGCAGTGGGCCACCAGCCTGCCAGGTGCCCAGTTTGGCACAGTGGGAGTAGCTTTGGGGTGTCCTGCTGGCTCCTGTGTCCCCATGTGGGCCCTTCCCCATGCTGCGGCCAGCTGTGGGGTCTGGAGAATACAAGGATCACCTGAACCTGGAGCCCCAAATCCAGGTGTTGATGGGGGTATCCGGTGAGATTCCAGCTCTCTTCTAGATTGAGTTTGGATCCTGGCTCCATTTCACCCACACCTGGAAGAGAGCAGTGATGTGGTTGGCTCCAGCTTGCCTAGCTGGGGTTGAGACTCTGTCCTTACATGGGCCACACTGGTGCAGGTGGCAGAATGATGTGCGGCCAGGTGGCTCTACATCATTGGAGGTGCAGACTGGGGCCCAGACTCCAAACCTCATTTTACATCTGGATTTTTTGCCTTCTCTAGTACAAGGCCATTTGCCTCAAGAATGAGCTGGAAATCCCCAGCTAAAGCTTTGCCCTAAGGACTGAGCTCCCTATGCATTGTTACTCTTGAGAGGAGTTACCACAACCCTCATGGCCCCTGGTTGAAGGACAAGGACGTGGTGGGGACCTGGCTCCAGTGGCTGAGCCCGAGCCTTTTGGTGCAGGGTGGAGCACAAGCTGCAGGGAAACCTGGTTCTGCCCCCATGTCCCACGGGAGCTGTGCTAGGCAGAGCTGTGGCATCACAGGCGGGTTGGCAGGAGGGCCAGGGCGGCAGGAGGGATGGGGCACAAGCTGCAGGGAAACCTGGTTCTGCCCCCATGTCCCACGGGAGCTGTGCTAGGCAGAGCTGTGGCATCACAGGCGGGTTGGCAGGAGGGCCAGGGCGGCAGGAGGGATGGGGCACAAGCTGCAGGGAAACCTGGTTCTGCCCCCATGTCCCACGGGAGCTGTGCTAGGCAGAGCTGTGGCATCACAGGCGGGTTNGGGCACTGCAGATGGGTTGGCAGGAGGGCCAGGGTGGCAGGAGGGCTGGGGCACTGCAGGTGAGTTGGCAGGAGGGCCGGAGCCGCTCATGGTGACCCATTCTGTGCCCTCCTTGCAGCGTCATCATGACAGGCTCCTACAACAACTTCTTCCGCATGTTTGACCGCAACACGAAGCGGGACGTGACGCTGGAGGCGTCGCGGGAGAACAGCAAGCCCCGTGCCATCCTCAAGCCCCGCAAGGTCTGCGTGGGCGGCAAGCGGAGGAAAGACGAAATCAGCGTGGACAGCCTGGACTTTAGCAAAAAGATCCTGCACACGGCCTGGCACCCCTCTGAGAACATCATCGCCGTGGCGGCCACCAACAACCTGTACATCTTCCAGGACAAGGTTAACTAGGAGGACACGGCGCTCCCTAGGAGGCTCGTGTATCAGCACCAGCGCACACGAGACCTCAAGTGTTGCTTTTCTTTTTCTTTCTTTCTTTCTTTTTCCCCCTTTCCTTCTTCCTTCCTCCAGCTGTTTTCTTCAGGTAGCATCTGAACAGGGTAGCAGGAGTGGCCTGCACCCTCAGTGCTGGGGGACACCCAGAGACAACCCATTTGTTGAGAGCTCAGACGTGTTGAGTGTTTGCTGTCCCACTGTCCTCAGGTGGCTCTGGGCTGGCTGGAGCTGTCTGGTCATGGACAAGGTGGTGGTGGTGGTGTGGGCTGTCAGCAGTAGAGAGGGAGGAGGCATGTGGGGTGTGTGCCCATGGGGCATTCCAGCGAGTCTTGCTCTGATGGTTCAAACTTGACCCGAGCAGTATTCCACCTATCATGTTGCAAGACCAGAACGTTGTTCCTGTTGCCCTTTTTCACATTTGTCTTTTTATTATTATTATTTTGTGTTTTCACCAACAGAGACAGCAACCCTCACCCTAACCTGGGACAGTTCAGATTTGCAAGGGACAAGCTTACAGGGCCTGGGGGGGAATCTGCTGTGCACTGGCCAGGCTGCTGCCTCTCCCCACTCCACTGACACCCTCCTGAGGATTTGGCTTTGTAGATACTGTGGTGCCTTTCTTGGTATATGAAATACCTTTATAAATGATGCTTCCAAACTGCATTGACTGCAAACCAAATCCACCCTGGGCAAACCTCTGCAGCTCTCGTCTTTTGCTTTGGTCATTTTCACCTGTTCTGTTGTGAGCTCTTGCATGTTGTGACTGTCTCTCTCTCTCTCTCTCTCTTTCTTTTTTTCTAATTATTTATTTATTAGATTTTTTTAAATATAAAGTTGCTAATTTATGACCTTCTAAAAAAGGAATCCAACCATACCTTGCTGTTAGCGCCTGACTGCTTCAGAGAGGGGCCCTTTGAGGTCCTACCTTATCATAACAATAACGATAATAAAAGCAGTAACTCCTTCTCTCTGCATGGCCAGACTGCCCCTCTCTACTCTAAAGACTGCTCAGGCCCTTCCTCCTTCCACTTGAGCGACTGTTCAATAAAAAAAAAACAAACCAACAAAACCAGAACTGCTGAATTTTCAGTCAACCTGAAAACTGCTCCTGCAAGAAAGAGCAAATGAGTCAATGAAGTCAGTGAAAAGCCAATGCTAGCACTGCAGGAGTGGCTCCCTAAGGGCATCCCTCCAGCGCTGGCATCTCTGTGGGGATGTCACAAAAAGCTCCACAGCCTAAATGTCCTCTTGGGACAGTCTCTGTGCAGCACCATGAGAATTGCAGCACGTCCTACTGTGGCCTCCCAGCTCCTGCACCCAGCACAGGAGAGGAGCTGCCACTTGCTCCAGGAGCAGAGGGACCCTGTGGAAACCAGTAGCTGTGAAGCAGGCAGACCCTGGCCAGGCTTTGGTCCCTGGAGGGAGCCTGGGAAGCACTGGCACAGAGCTGGCCCCCTTTGGGAGTGAGCACATGGGAAGAACAAAGTGCACTGGCTCATAAATGTACAAGTGATGGCTTTTGGGAGTAACTGGGTTTGGGTTTTGTTTTTTGGGTTTTTTTGTTTTGTTTTGTTTTTTTATGAAATGGTTAATAAAANGAAGTAAAGTTGTCCCAAACCTGTCTTGGTGTGGAGTCACTGCTTGTTGTGCCTCTGGTATGCTGATGGCCCTGTGGCACTCAGACCATAGCTGAAGGTCCCTGCTCAGTGGACTGAGACCTGCTGGGTCTGTGCATCCCAGAGGTGCTGATAGCCACTGAGGGCAGGGGCTGTGGGGAGTGGGCAATTTGGAGAGCAATGCGTGGGAATCCAGCCTCTCGCTTTAGCAGCCTGGCAAGGGTCAGTCCTTGGGCACTGGGCAAACATCCTCGCAGTGCCAGCTGCTGCTGGCAGTATGTGGTAGGGGCAGCGGAGACACAGGGGTGCATAAAGAGGGATGGTCTCCTCATCCAATGGTTTAAGGACTTGTGGATGGCCCCAGGGCTTTGTGCCCTACAGCCCTGTCCCACTCAGGATGTTTGTTGGGGGGAAGTTGGTGCTGCAGCTGGTGCAGGGCTGGGGAGACTCAGACAGCCTTGGAAGCTGTGCTGCCCACAGCAGCCTGCACCACGTACCTGGAGGCCCTGGCTACTGCATCTGTCTGGCCTGGTGCTAGCCAAACAGAGGGGGTTGTCACAAAGTCAGCACAGAGCAGCTCAACATTAAGTTTTAAACAGGGACTGGAAGTTCTTGCTCCCACCAGTGCAGAGATGTGATAAAATTAGACACCTGTGCCTGTTATTAGCTGCTGACTATAACTCCCCTCTGACAGCACAATGAAGGTGGCTTCAAAGTACAGGCACAACATTCATAATAAATGTCCCCAAGAGGCGTGGGAGCTGCAGGTGACACAGCCCCGTGGTGCTCCAGCCCCTCACTGGGGTGCCATTTATTGCTGTTTCAAGAGTGTCCAAGATCCCCAGAATCCCTCAGGCTCAGTACTGGCTCCTGGAGCAGAAGAACAAACCACTAAGTGGTGGCAGGGTCTGCTCAGCAGCCGGAAACAGCTACACAGCCCCAAAAGTTGAACCCTGAAACTGGTTCTCCTGCCAGGGATGGCTGCAGCTCCTGCCCCAGAGAGGAGTTGGGTTTCCGCATAGCTGAGTCTCCCTCTCTTTCCTGACCTCATGTTTCCCTCCTCCACTGCTGGCCCACTGAGTGCTCAGCTGCAGCAGCAGTAGTTCTGGACTCAGGGAGCTGGGGGGTGATGGGAAAGGTGCTGGAAATACTGCCTGCATCTCTGAAGGAGGATCCCACAGACTCTCCCTGCTGCTGAGGGGGACAGAGGGGACGCATGGCTGAGGTGGCGCAGGGGTGACAGATCAGCTCCTTGCTGGCCTGCATCACTGGCGCAGCATAGCTGCAGCTGCAGCACTCCCCACCCGTTGCCTCAGGGGTAATTGCTTTATCCACAGAATAAGCAGATAAATAAATGCTAATGAACATCTGGTGCCCATAAACAAGATAAATTTAAATTAATAGCAATCACATCCATTTAATGAACGAGTTCAGTGCATTTTAAAGCTGTCGTAAACCACACAGGGCCTCCTGCAGGGCTGAGCTAGGAGGAATCCCCCCCACTGGCAGAGCACAGCCCTGTGCTCTCGGGGTGAGGGACACGATACCAAGAGCCCACCACCAGTGTCCTGCTCTGGGAACCTTCTGTGGCCCTGATGTGACCACAGAGTTGGTGCCCAGTGGCAGTGGAGGAGGCACAAGGCTCCTGTGTGCAACCTAGTGGGTGTGAATGGGCCTTGCAGGGGCTTCCTCTCTCTTGGGGGTTCAGAGGATTCTGTGCTGGCAGCTGGGCACTGAAAGGAGCTTGATCTGCCATCAGCACCTGACCCTGTTCACTCCTAAATTCAGTAGTCCAACAAAAGGCACCACAAAGGGGTGTTGGGCCTGTACAATCCATATATAAAAAGGGTTGGTTTATTGTCGTTCAAATACAGAAACTGGACAATCCCAACATTTCAAAATTAAACTTTAGAAACACAAGTTTAACATTCAAAACAGGAGTATAGTTTACAAGAGTTGCCCAGAGGGGAGATCCACAGTCTAATCCAGAGTGTGTAAAGATCACTTGATGGTAAAGAAAAGGGTGTTTGTACAACCGTCCTGTCCTGTGTCGGCACTCACTGAGCGGCTCCAGCCTCGGGGAGAAGCTATCAGACAAATCTTCACTTGGGCAGAGCAACCTGGTCTGTATCTAACTCGTGGGTTGGGGGAGGAACAAAGCAGAGCTGTGAACAAGTTTGGTTTGGTCTCTCAGGCCCAATTCTCTCAGTTCTAACCCTGGTTGGGATGGATTGAGCTCCATCCCAAGGGTGAAGGCAAGCAGAGGACTAGGAGCTGTATCTCCAGAACACAGCCTCCACTAACCAATAATTTAAGGTCCCAGGCAGCACTTCTCCCAGCAAGGGCCTGTGGTGACACTGGGAAGCTGATGGCACACACGAAGTACAAGTTCAAACCATGAGAAAGACTCACACCTAGGACCCTGCCTAGAAGGCAGCCTCCACATCCCACCACCCACACCTCACACAGACATTGCAGAGCTGGTCACCAAACACTGCCCACATGCTCCCATTCTTGACAGTCGTGCCCCATAGAAGCTCACAAATACCTTCAACGTGGGATTTCTGTTGTTGCTTCCCCCCCGACCCAGCTAGAGACCATTTCGTGTTCACAAACGCTGCTTCTTCCTCTGCTCCTCAGATGGTTTTGCAATGTACTCACGGCAATGTGTATGTATAAACCTGACAGATGGCTCATGCAAGCTTTCGGATTTAAGATGCCCCCAGCTGAGGAGTATTTCAGGACTATTTCGTTGTTCGTCTCGTGGGCTCTGAGGCTGTGGGCGGGGGAGGTGGGCCCCGGCGGTCCAGGTCATCCACGTAGGACACGATGAGCTTGCGCCTCTCCTCCGGCACACAGTCAAGCACCAGGTAACGCTTGTCATTCTGCAAGATCTTCTCTACATCCTTCAGGTGCTGATCTGACTCCTGGATCAGCTTTTTGGATCTGAAAGGAAGTGTAACGATTACCACCTGAGCGGTTCAGGATGCTCAGAACACCTCACAGCCCACACAACACCCCAGGAGCCTCCCAAAGCTGCCCCACCCCAAGAAAGCACAGGTAGTCAGTGGGGAGGAGAAGCAGGGGAAAGGTGCAGAGATTTGGAGATCTTCACTAGAAAGAAGCTGCTCTATGTCAGGAGCAGACAAATCAATACCACCCTGGGCAGGACAGGGCTGCCTAAGTTGATGCCACACTAAAGAACACCAAATGAAGAGTCCAGTCTGGCTACAGTGGCCTTGCACAGCACTACCTGAGCTATGCAAATGTTAAAGCTTAGAGAGACTAAAAAAAAATATAATCAGTTTTAAATTCACATCTAAATGAGGCAAATAATTAGAATTTTGATGTGGCAGTCTCGGTTCAGTCCAGCCTGACTGACCAAGCATTCCCTCTCCACCAGTTTCAAGCACTGCCAGTGAGAGCAACTCCACCTGAAACCAGAATCCCAACACAACAACACTGACCACAAGGCCACTGAGAGGCTTGTTGGGATCCAAAGAACTTCATTTAGTTCTCTCTCTTTTAATCACCCTTCTATTTCTGGCAGACTTGTTTTGGTCTGTACCCAGGACTCTCCATCAGCCTCAACACATCCTGGAGCCGAGTGACAAAGCCAATGCTTTGCAAGCCTGCGAGGCCCCTGTCAGAGAAGTCCTCCCACAGAAACCAGGCACTTTAGTTATGGAGGTTTTAACAACATTGCAATGAAACCAATATTTCTTTGCTGTCTGCTACACAGTCCTGAAGCACAGCCCTTATTTCAGGATAGATCTCTCTGGAGTCTAAATCAAGGGCTAGCATAGACATGAAGAACATCCTTCACCATGACACAAATCTAACACCTGGCAGTCCAGAGTACTGCTCCCAGAGCACTATTCCAGAGCCAAAGGGAACCTCACCCTGTGCTGGTTTGAT
Organism: Eubucco bourcierii; assembly: GCA_013396675.1. NCBI lineage: Eukaryota > Metazoa > Chordata > Aves > Piciformes > Ramphastidae > Eubucco > Eubucco bourcierii. The sequence goes on from VWZE01015924.1 coordinate 199,527, forward strand.
TTGCACTAGAAATGTCAAAATAAAGCAAACAGAGGTCTCCAGTTGCTGTAGATATTTTTTTTTTTGTTGCTGAGAGGTTATGAAAGGTTGTAAAGTATAACTTAGACATCAGCCCATGCTGGGAGGTAACAACTAGCAGTCTGCAGCCCTTTAGATGGAGAAGCACAAGAAGCAACCGAGCCCTTTTGCTGTCCCCATGCCACACACCTGTAGGTTATAAATTTGGTCTCTTTCAGCAGCGTCCTGAAGTCAGCTTTGGCAGTGATGTATTTGTCCCGGATGTACTCCTCAAACTCCCTTTGCTTCTTCTGCAGGGAAAGAGAAAAGCTTCAAATACTGAGTGCAGAGCAAGTGTTTTAAGCAGCTCAAGTAGTCATTACACCTCAATTCTGGGGGGCCTTTCCACAGTTAATTCCAGCAGTGGCACTGCTCACAGAGCAGGAAGCCCTACAGCAGCCATTAACTTGCTCTGTACCTGCACTGCAAGGCAGCCACAAAGATGCAAACCACTCACCCTGTCACTTGAAGAAAATTTAATGCACCTTGGATCTTCTTTAATGATTTTTTTCACTTCTTTCCACGTTGATGTTAAAGTTATCTTTCAAAAAAAAAAAAAAAAGACAAATGCAATTAAATTTACAATAAACCCAAATAAACTAGATTCTAAGAAGACAGGATGTAAATATTCCTCTAGCTAGAGCTTTGACATATTTCTCAGATCCACTGACAAAACAGCTCCTGTAGGTGCTGAGGTTTGGTTATTTTTACTGCTACATTTGTATCTCTAATCAGATTATTTTTTGTATTTACTTTTCTTTATTTGGAGACAACATTTCCAGCTCTAAGTGCCCACAAACACAATTTACATCCCAGTATCCTTTTCTAGCACATACTCATGGATATGAATGTGCTGTTAAAAATAACCTACAGAAAACTTGTTCCACAGTTTCATGTCTGTTGCTGGATTCTAATCACACCAACATCTGCCTAATGTTTTTAATGGAGGTGTTAAAATTGAGGTTAAAAATATTTAGGGTTAAATGCAAGCTGACTGCAGCTGGCACACAACTGAAAAGGAGCAAGACTCACTAAGCCCCAGGACACAGAATAGGCAATGGATTTCCACAGCATCACACAGAATAAAAGTTCAGATTCATCAGCATGAGATAAAGCAGAAGAACATTAAAAGGGGTGAACTTGGTAAGATTAGAAACTGCTATTCATTAAGGCAAACACACTAGGTTATCTGAGAGGGAGCAAGATGCCACAAAGAGTATCAAATAACTCAGTGCTGAGGAAATGAAACATCCTGCAGCAGGAGAGAAAAAGATCACTGGTTAGAAGCTCCAATGTCAATGAACTAAATGTTAAATCAAGAGAGCATCGAATAGGTAAGGAAATAGAATGCAGAGTTTGTTACAGAGAAGAAAAGGGGGTGAAGCAAAGGGGCTCTGGAAATCAAACCAAACAAATCAGAGGGGGTGACAGAAAGCCAGAGAAGGAGAAATCACAAGGGGCTAGTGGAAACGTGGAGTGTGAATGCAGACAACTCTTACCGCTGAAGTTTCATCCAGGAGCTGCCTAAAGTGTTCCCTCTTTTTTTTGGTAAGTGCTTCAATGTGCTCATTGAAGAGTTTCTCTTTCTCTTCTCTTTCTAGCAAGGAGCCTGACTCCCACCGGTGATCTTTGCGTAGGGTCCTCCTGGTATCAGACCACGACACGTCTGAAGAACGCACCTGAGCCAAGAGAAGATTGGGTTTTAAACCACTTTGCCTACACTTCACTGGGATGTCTTCTGTATACCTTGGGTCATTTCTTGTTTTGAGAGAGGGTTCAAACTGCAGATAACCCCGCCCTCCCCCGAAACAGCCTTTGAGAAGAAACCCGTGGTACCTTCAGCACAAAGCCTACATAAACCTAGCAGAGCTTCAGGGAGCAGCTGAGCAAGCCCCTGCACATCTCACCATGTCTGACAGCAGGGCTTTGAAGTTCTGGATGGCCTCCTCCCGCTTGTGCTGCTCACGCTCCCGGTCGATCTCCTTGGTCTGCTCGGAGCGCGCTTTCTGCACCTCGCGCTCGCGCTCCCGTAGGCTCGCCTCGATGCGCGCCTGCCTCTCCAGCTCCTTCTCCTTCTCAGAGTCTAAGTTCTGGAGTGCAAGAACAAGGTCTGCTCAATCACACCACCACCTCCCATACTTTCATTAGACAAGTGGTTATCGGACCAAAGGCACCTCGGAACAAGGCGCTGCAGGCTGGCAAACTCTCCAGCAGCCGTGCTGAGCACTGCAGGGCTTGTGTGGGGGTCAGAAGGCTGAGTACACAACCACTGCTCTCAGGAGCATCTTGGCTGTGTGCAGCAACAAACTGCCAATAATGGGAGGACAGGGGAGAATGGAATCACTATTGGTGAGTCCAGTTTTACATGAACTGCCTGAAGAGACAGGCAGGGATACTGGATTAGGAGAGAAAAACAAGTGAAGGAGCTGTGTGTGCACCACCTGTACTCCTGAAGGAAGCTGGGCGTACACAAACGGTCAGGCCTTGGAACAGGTTACCCAGGGAGGTGACTGTGGCACCGTCTCTGCAGGTGTTCAGGAAACACATGGACACGGTACTTGTGGTTTAATGGCCATGATGGTCTTAGGTTGATGGTTGGACTCAATGACCATAAAGGTCTTTTCCAACCAAAACAGTTCTGTGTTTCTGTGAGAAATCACACCAACCTAAGCCTGCCCACCCTGGAGGGAAGCGATTAACGTGGTGTCTACATTTCCTGAGACTTTACTCTATTTGTACAACCAGAGGCTTTACAGGAGTCTCCATCTTCCTTGCTCTGCTAGTGAGTTCTCCCCCTAGTGTGGATGTGGATGTGCACACATAGGTGCCATGACCATCTGCAGCAGCACCTCCTGGGATAGCACTTCTAGGCTTCAGCTTGTCATTCTGAGGTACTTCTACAAGTAACTCAAGTACAGAGTTTTCCCTCCATGGAACTAAAGCTCAGACTGGTCTGTCTGTGGCCAGCAGAACATCCAAGGCCTCAAGCATACCTTGGCTATTTTCTCTATGTACTGTTTGAAAAGGTCTTCCCTCTGTGAGGAGCTATCCACTGCCTTGTAACGGGGGTCAGTCTCCACTTTGTCCTTCACTTTGCTCCAGCGAGACTGACTGTCCAGGTGGTGGTTAGCCAGGAGCTCAAAGAAGTCCATTTTGATCTGGTTTACAGACAGAAACAGAAAGGCAGTGCTTGAGAAAGATCCTTTGAGACCCAACAGTTTGCTCTTATGAAAAAAGGAGTTGACTTACCTCCGGAAGAGGGAAGCACATTAATATCACATCCCACATCAAAGAAATCACTAAACTCCTCCATTTAGACTAAAAATCATCTAAAACTCCCCTTCCCTTGGGCAAATTTTGCTCAAACAGGTGCATTAAGAGGATCTGTTACATCCAAGATGAACTATACTCTTTAAATAATGATTCCTCAAAACAGTTTTTACCATTTTACTCCATTTTAAGCTTCTTTCTTGCACTTTTTTATCTATATCTCAAAGTAACAAGTTACTGACTCTTCATGAGAGCATTCTGTACATTAATGATATGGAAGTTTTGCAGCTTTAAACTGGGATCCAGACAAGTATTTACTGACTCATCCTACCAGTGTCCAATGAACAGAGGTAAATACTTGGAGCTGCTGACAAAGAGCAATGTCTTTAGATGGATCTAACCAATCAAGAATTACCCACAGTAAATTACAGTTAAGGTGGACATGCATAGATGTATCTAGAAGTTTAAAGGAAGTGTTTCAATCTCCATTTTCAATGGGAAGCAGCATGCCAACGCTCTGCCCATCACAGTAAACCCTGCAAAGGGCTGGCAGAGGATCAGTCATGGCAGGTTTTTTTTATCTCTACAAAACTAGCAACACATTTTCAGCCAAACTCCTAGAAACAGCAGCTGCAAGAGTTTGCTGCTCCTGTATTGCACCTCTTTTCTCTGGGTAGATCATGTCTTGCTCCTGCTGCACTTTGGGGCTCATCCTAAGTTTGGTTTGGCCCTTCAGCCTCATCTCTCACTGAGTGCTAGGGGATGCCTTCAGGAACTCCCCATGCAAGGTGAAGCATGCTGCCTTCACAGCACCCCCAAACCCTGCTGGGCCAGGGCACCAACCCCTCTGGATGGCACACTGATTAAAACCCCCCAGCCTAGAAGGGATGGCCATTCAGTTTTTATTACTCATCTCCCCATCTCATCCACCTCGAAACAGAAAACCACCAAAGTAGTGCAGTTTCAGCACAGTGAGGTTCATGAGGGAAGGCAGATGGACAGACCAACAAATTCTGGCTTGCCAGAGAACTGTCCTAGACCCATTCCCCAAGAACGTGTTTAGTTACTGAGTGCAAGAGCAAAATGAAATCAGAACCAACACTCTGCAACCTTGCCCCCCAATAATTTTAGTTCTTCACAATATTAACATGTAAACATAAAAGGCTTTATAGGGTTTATCCTTTACTATCTTAGCAGGGAGATGAAGAGAGCAAGCAGAGGTTAGAAAACACCTGGTTAGTGCCAGTGGAAGGTGCTCTACGTCTACAGCACTAGCACTTGGTCTTACAGCAGCTGAACAAAATGCTAAGTAATCATATATTCATTGTAAAATTAAGAATATTGTTGCAAAACATCTTAAAACAAGCATGCAGTATCAAAAGGGTGAAGCTTTCTAAGCCTTGGCATGAGAAATATTCATTCAAAATCAAATGAATCCCAGATGCTACCACAGAAGTCTGTAAAGTAAGGGTATGGCCAAGTCCCAACAACAGCACTGCCCAAACCACCCGTGGGTCTGCCCCATAGCATCAGCACTGCACCCCCATGGATTCCTGCCCCATAGCATCAGCACTGTGGGACGGACCATGGCACCCACTGCAGCACAACCCAAACCTAGGAAGAATACCATGACCTGCAGAATGGTGCTTCCATGGCACCACCAGTAGCCCCCTCAAGCTGTGTGCTGACTCCTGCCAGCATTTCCTCCTCTGCCAAGATGCTGGTTGTGGCTGAGCAGAGAAGCAGGAGGGCACAGTCAGCTCCCTCCCCAGGAAAAAAAAGAGTGACACTTTCATACCTTTAATGCTCTTACAGCGTGGATTTAAGCTTTTACCCTACATACAGGTGCTGCAGCTTGGGTTTCCATTTAAAAAAAGCAGGTGAAAACTCAAACAAGTCAAAAACATCTCCCCAGGGAATAAACTGTTATGGTCACAGCTCCACAAGGTTGTGAGGTTAGAGATCTATATACAGTAGTTAGCTTAGTAAGAGAGCTGTTGGGAGGTGGTGACATAGGACAGCTGAGCAGCCACCAGCACAGGGGGGCTGTGGGACCTCTGCAACTAAGGTTCCTCTCAGTCCGTGAAAAGGGAGTGTCAGGCTCTGCTGCTGGCATGGCTCATCTCAAGGACACTGGGCAGTGCTGTGTCCTGGGACAGCACAGTAGCAGCTTGCTCAGCATTACCAGCTCAAGTCCCCTCCTCCACACCCTGAAACTCTCCTGTGCTTTCTCCTCTGCCACCAGGGTTATATTTCCTCACTTACAAGAGCCATGTGAACAGACCCCACCCTCTGAAGAGCTGGTTGCTCCAGCATCACCCAACAAGCACCTCACCTCAGCAAAGCAAAAATCAACCCACTTCTATGATTTAAAACCCTTACATTAAAGATTTCTGTGAAGTTAATCCTCCTTAAAAATCAAGGTTTTGGACTTTTTATACACAGACTGAGAAAGCTTCAGGTTAAATGCCTTAAATTTTTCTTTTATGTTTTAAGTACTTTCAAAATCAAAGGAAAACAAAGCTGAAAATATTTCAGGTGTATTTAGAAGTCTTTTTTTTTTTTTTTTTTTGGCAGTTAACACATTGCAGGTACAACTCTCATCACTTCACAAGGTAAAAAACTAAAAAAATGTAAAGTACCGGAAGGGCGGGAGGCTAAAGTCACCACACAGAGATACCAATGCTTTCCTCACTAGGGAATCCCATAATATTTGCGTGTCAGTGATTGACAGCTGTCAGACTGAACTGATTGACAGGCCGCACAGCACATAACTGTAAAGTCTATCCACTTGTTATAAAACAGAATACATAAAATGGTTACAAAAGGCTTAAAAAAAAAATTAAAATTAAAATTTAAATAAATCAACAACAACAAAACATTATTTCAAAAGGCAAACACACACAGTCTCTCGGTTTAACTTTGCAGCATTAGAGCAATCATGCAACACCACCACATGTCAGCTGGGTTTTCAAGTCTTCAGCTGCACTGTTTAGCTGGAAGAAGGCTTTAAAATTGTATATTCTTAACCAAAATGCAGCAGAGAATCACAGAACGGGGGTGTACCTAACAGTCTGGCTTTGAACGACACTGGCTCCCCTCTGATAGCACAAAAGGTTATCAGCGAGGAGCCAGCAGCTGGGAAACGCTGAGTGTAGAATGGAATCAAACCAGAGCAGCTGGGTTTGAAAATGTGCAGAACTCACTGAATAACCAAACTGCCCCCAAATCTCAGCTGGCACCCAGCCTTTTCTCACCTGGGAGCATTCTCAGCAGGTGGAATTTGCAGTAAGTTTATGGTCTGAAGTAAACATTACAGGTGCCGAACTGGCAGCAACGATCACGCTCAGAGGTCACTCTCCCCACTCGCTCACCACACAGGACATGCAGGGCAGTGACTGCACTCTGTGCTAACGCCTGAGGCCACCTCCCCAGCAGCTTGCTCTGCTATGGCCAACAGGGCCAAGTGACATGTGGAATCCCTCAGGCTTTAGCAGTTGACCCCTCTGATAAGCAGCAGTTTATACACAGGAAATATTTACTGGAAGAGTCAGAAGGCACTGCAGTGCTAAGTTTTGGGTGGGTATGGAAGCTGTCTGTAATTTAAAGGGAGGATCCTACAGAGAACTGCAGGTTCTCACTGCCCATACTGAGAGCAGAGAAGCCATGACGAGCTCTGGGACCAAACAGAACACCAATCCTTTTCCTTCTAACGCTTCAGGGTAATAGAACTTAAAATATTTTAAAAATCAAGTATTACTGCAGATAAGAATGCTACTTGCTTAGGTAAACGGAAAAAAAAAAAAAAAGGGATTAAGTAAACTGAGCTTCACAACAAATCTTAACAATTCAGTTCTCTGTACTGTAAAAGCCAGTGCAGTGCCAACCTCAGACAGCTCAGAGAGATCAAAGGGACACGTGGGAAGTGTTTAGACTATACAGCCTCTACAGAGAGAGAAGGACCATGTCTGAGGGCTCCCTGGAAAGCAGGCACAGGTTGTCCCCACCCCTCCCTCAGACTCACACCACTCGCACAGCTAAGACCAAAAGAATCTCCTTACCTTCTCCCCTCTGGTCTTCGAGTCTTCTTTTTCCTTCTTTCTTGCCGCTGTGATAAACTCATTAAACAAGGCCTCTCGATCTTTCATCTTTTCAATTGCCTTGAACCTCGAGTCTTTAGCATGCTTGGCTGCAAATTCACTAAAAGTAGTTCTGCAACAAAATGGCAAGTGAACTCATTTGGCAGAGCTGTCTTTGCTGGGGAGCAGGTTCAGCAGAGAAAAATTCCTTCTGCTGGGATGTGCCAGCGCACAGTGCAAAAACAAACCCAAAATCCTGCAGGCTCACTAGAGCTGCTCCATCACTGCTCTACATAGAAGGGTGTAGGCACACACATGGAAGCTTTTGTCAAGAGACAAAAGGGGGTTGGGGGTGGTGGTTTGTTGGAAAACAGCTACCTGCAGAAAGTGCAGGTGTAGGAGAGAGATTGCAACGCAACCAAGAAGAAGAAATGGAAAAACTCAAGTGGTCTACAAAAATCTTCCTTTCCTGTGGGCAAGCAGTTCAGCCACCAGCCTGCCCAGGTACTTCACAGCTGTGGAAGTGAAAAATTCAGATGCACTCACTTGCAGCCAAACCATGCTAAGAGTTGACCAAGAAAAAAAAAAAAAAAAAATCACCTGTTGGTATTAGTCACAATGGCTGAACCATTTTTTTGCTCCTATGGTGAACATTGCACAGCCTGATCTCAAACCACAGGGAGCTGAAGTATCTCCACACTACGGGCAGAGGGCTTTCAGCCCACGATCCCCACAGCCTTTCCTGAGCCTTCTCTCACCTCCAGGGCCAGATTCCAAGCTGTGCAGTAGATGTGGTACTGCCACTTACCTCGAAAAAAACCACTACTGTGCTTTTTCCAAGCTCTGATGCAAATCTGGCCCCAAGAATACGTGAGACACTTATAATCATACGAATGTTTTCATCACAGCATGGAAATAATTAGACTTGGAAAATCCAGCCTACTGTTGCTGTAGGGTAAATTGAAACAAGAAGAGAATTTGGTAGCTTATTCAAAAGGATTAGAAAGTGAATGTACAGCTATATTGAAGAACAAGAGTTGTTTAAGTGAAGTGGAACACAAACTCTTGAGCATGTTGGACTGAGATAGATGATAAAAAACCAGTCTGGCACTCACAGGAGTACAGCAATACCTTTAGACAAACACTGAAACCAGAAGACAAAGGATAAGATTAAACAAGACAGTATCTCAGCTGGAACTCTCTCCCACCCCAGCCCATAATCAGGTAAGAGTCAGTCCCAATCACTGGAGATGAAGCTGAGGCTACTAAAGCTAACACAACGGCCCACGTTAGACTCAGAATTATTAAACTTCTTACTGATGAGCTTTTTCTTAAGCGATTTTCATGCCTTCATTCTTCCCAGTCTACTCCAAAACTGCTACCCTCATTAACTGAGTAGCTGGGTGTTTAAGTAAAAGTTATTATCACTTCTGAGGCAATTTAGAAGTTAACATTACACTGGTTTCCCCCAGACTTCCAAAAAAGGGTCACTGAAAAAAAAAAAATGAAGCTGAAGTGAAACAAATGAATTGTTCTTTGACTGTAAAAGAATTCCTGACAGCCAGGTCAAGAGGTGCTGAAAGAGAATGCTTCAGGGCTCAGCTGGTGACACAGGCACATAGCGAATGATCTCTGTGTGAGAAAGCTGGGAAACAAATAATCCAGGCAGTAAAATGTTACAGGTTTTTGTACATTAACTGGATGGCCTCCCTGCTATCACTGCAAGCAGGTCTGCCTGGCAGGAGGATGGAACAATTTCTATATTAAAGCAAGTAGAACATCCTGCACACTTTGTAACCATCACCCGCCCC
>VWZE01015924.1:212345-245482 GCA_013396675.1 Eubucco bourcierii
GCCTAAGCCATTTTATCAGTTACTGCCCTACTGAATACAACCACAACCCTTGCACAGCTGAAGAGCCTCAGGTATTTATCCCCACAGCCCACTCAGCACAGATCAAACTTACTTGCGCTTTTTGGTTTTGATGGGCTCATCTTCGTTTGCATCCTCTGTGGATTCATGCTCTTCTCTGACTGTAAGAGATGGCAACAACACTTTAGATGTTGTGTTTATGAAGTTTCTATCTGACAAGTGAAGACCTGTACATAAACAGAGGGCAATACATGGCACAACGATGCGTCCAGGCAAAGCAGATGATGGGGCTTTCAGAATAGCGCTGTGGGAACTTGCTGGCAGGGCTAACTGACTCGTGGTCAGCTTTGGATTTAAAGTGACAAAACACTAACCCCTTGTTTCCAGGGGAAATACTCTCAGGTTGAACCATTCAGTGAAGCAGATCTGGATCTCTTGATCACCTACTTGCACTTTGCTCACCTCCAACTACCGAGCCCTTGTCATCCCAGAATCATTTACCAGAACTTATGCCAGAGAAAGGTCTCATTTCAGCAGCCTCTTGAATATTCTCTGCTCTTGGCAGCTGTTTCCAAGCTGCATCCCAGTTGGTGTTCTCCAAGATAAATCCTCTTCTGAGAGCCCATTCCTACATTATGATAAATTTTTCCTGGCCCCCAAATTCCTCTTATTCACAAAACATACACAACCTTTTTTTTTTCTTTTTTTGGGTCACTAAAGACTGCTGGTTTTTTTCAGTCTGGTGTCATTTAGAAAACAGTTAACCTCTCCTTTACTCAACAGCCTGTTTCTTCCCAGAGGACTCTATCAACCTCCATTCTCAACAGCCTTCTTCAATTCCAAAGCCAGACACATTTTTCAGTATTCCTAACATTTCTCTCACTTGTTTGGATGTTAGCAGCTTTGAAAGCACACACAAAAGAAGCAATCAGTTACATTCGGACTTCTGAAGGCAACAAGATCACAGAACCATTCAAGCATGCTCTTACTGAGTTTTTTTGCTTCTTCCATTCCCTTTTTGTGAGGAGGTTCTTGAATAATCTTGTCGACATCAGCTCTTCCAATGAGGTCGTCGGGTCGGTCCCACATGGACAGCCGCGTGGTGGGGTTGTAGAAGAAGACGCGCTCATCACCAGTCCACACCACACACCTGGGGTTTAAGAGGCAGACAGAACACCTGTGTCACACCTTGCTTTCCATACCTGCTGCCACACTCGGACTAGAGCAAACCCAGTGGGCCCAGACAGATCCAGTTACACTCACTGCACCATGGCCAGACACTCCTGCTGCCCAAATAAGACATGGAATTGCTCCTTTTCTCCCCTAGCAGATTGGAAGTGCAATGTCAAAGTGACTTCAGCAGGAGCTGCAGCATGCTCAAGGTTTCTCTAAAAAAAGGCTCTGACAGGTGAATGACATTTTGGGATAAAACCTACCTTATCTCTTCACTGTCTCACAAAATGAGACAAAAAGGAACCTAAAGATCTTGCCAGAACTTAAAAAAGGATGGGATGAAACAACCAGAGAGACAGTTTTAGGTAACAAACATCAATTAAAAAAAATCATCAAAGGCTAAATTGTAAAAATTAAAACAATATCCATTTTTTACCTTGGCCATCCAAACAGCAGAAGTAACCTCACCATGACATCAAACACATGGGGCATCTGACCAGTAACTGTGCCAATGGAAAATCCCCAAAGGACTGTCTTGGCCAACAGTCACACCTACAGCTTCCCCATACCTACTCCTTCCCAGGGTAAAACAAATCCAGGATTTTAATTTTTTGGCCAGTATTTCATTCTGCATCAGCAGGAACCAGCGTCAGTTGAGGGAGCTGGGATATGAGATCTGTACTGGTAGCATCCCTCGCAGGACTGTGGCTCACATGTGGTAGAACTGACACAAACACCACCACCACCCTCCCCCACACTCACCGCTGGACACCATGGGTGTGTTGGTTGGGGGAAATTCAACATCATTTAGGACAGAAGCACATCAAGAAAGGGACCGTCACACATGGGTTCTTATACTAGCTAACCCAGCAGCCTTCCAGGTGGTTACAGACTGTGCTGTTCCAGTCCCACAGTAACAGCCCCAGGGAGAACCATCACCTACCATGGGGTTCCTGGAATAGGAGTGGTTGCTACTGGTTTGGCCTTCTGAGCTGCTTTCTCTTCTTCAGTCATCTCTTCCTCCTTTGGCTCCTCGAGGAAAACACAAGTTAGAGGGTTCATGCAATGGCAGCTGGACAATTATTTCTTGTAAAGCAACCAACTTGTTTTGAACAGGCAAATGCACTTTTCAGTATTTTGGTAACCAGCTGATAACTGTAGCTCATCCGTGCCTGAAACAGAAGTGTTGGAATTTCAGCAGTAACTGCTGCTTAGAAGTCTTCATTCAGAAAACCTCCAAGTGTTCAGTGAACTTTTGACTTCAGAGAAGACTCATGGAAACTCCTTGAATTAAGGCCTGAGCACAGGGGCAAGGGTGAAGGTTAAGAATAAATCAGAGTTTCTTTGTGAGAAACACAGAACATGAAACAGTCAAAAATCTGCAGGCCCTTTTGTAGCAGAAACAACCCAACCAGCACCTCCAAAGTCAACAAAGTAGAATGGTAATAAACCCCAGAAACTGAATTCTGTGCTTTGGCACGTTGCAGTTGGTAGAAATCAGCAGAAGAGTTTTAATTTTTATTCCAACACCTCAGTGTTTCCAGAACTAGGCTTTCTCATCAGGAAATACACTTCACAGGAAAGGATCATTTTGCTTCCTGCACTACAGACATTTTCTAGGACATGTTCCTAACAGACTCAACTTATCAGTTCCAGCACGTGGAGAACGTAGGAGTTCTGTTTTAAAGCTGTTCAAAATGAAGTATTAAAGAACTAGAAAAGACTATTAAAAACATTAGAAAAAAAGACTATTAGAAAAAGTATTAAAGACATCAAACATTCAGGACAAATTTCATTGTCTTGAACACCTCAGGAAAAAAAAATAAAAACCAGCGAGACAAAATTGTGTCTATGAGATGAGCTAACTTACTTCCACGCTCTTACTAATTTCTTAGCTCACATACTCTATTTTTGCTTTAAATGTCCTTTTTCCTTATGTAAACAAACAAGCAAAAAAACCCCAAATGCCAAAAAAGAAAAATAAAGCAGCAAAGCAATTAAGAGCCTAAAATCACCCCAGGAACTGAAGAACACAAACCATGCCTGTTGTCAATATGCCTGGTCTACAAATGCAGCCTCACCTGTAGGCTGTAGGGTTCAACATGCTGACACTATTTGGTTGCAAGGTCTTTTACCTCCTTTATAAGTTCTTTTATAGGTTCTTCTTTTGGTTCTTCTTCTTCTGTCTCCATGGGTAATGCCTCCTCCGTAGGTTCTTTAATTGGCTCTTTAATCTTCTCTTCCATTTTTTCTAAATAGAGACAGAATTTTCCTTAAAGTTATTCCAAATCCACTCCAGAACCACAACAATTGTATTTTTCTCAGTATGATTTTCCAAGCACAACAGCAAAACAAAACTTAATTTTAACGTGTTTTCCCTTTCTGTCCTTTTAGGGCCTTGCAGTGTCTGCTTATAAAGACATCATTATTTTCTGTACCAAGATCTGCTTGGGACTAGAAAATGAAATGCTGTAAGGCAGCCTTCAGTAGCAAAAAGCTAACTGAAATGGGCCAACAGAAAGAGTTGAAACATCACTGAAAATATCAACCCACATTGCTACACTGAGGGCCATTTTCAGACTGGAAATGTTGATGACAGAGCCCAATAAAAAGCAGAGAAAATTCACAGAGAATCACATGAGGATTGCTCTGCCCCCATGTGAAAATTTTAAGATGTATAATCTTTACACAGCAAAACTAATATTTGCTGTCTGAGGTGTTTTTACCTCAGTCAAAACGTGCTACTTTATGCTGATTAGAAAGATGAGTATGCACTAACCTAGTTGCGTGAGTGCTCTAAATTTCTCTAAACAGATTCTTTGGAGCTGAAAGATTCAGCAGGCAAAAAAAGCAGGAACTATCTGAGTCAGACTGGATTTGTTTTCCTATATGTGCTGGTTTGAGGCTAACTAGAATATTTTAATGAAAAAAAAAATATATTATAGGCTGTGAAAAGCAAACACTGGTGATGTCTACTTCACTCATAGGCTTGCTGAGACGTGTAAGAGCAAGAACACTAACATAGATAAGACGCCCAGACACAGAATGTATTGTTTCTGTCTCTCTGGGAGCTGTAGGCCTCTCTGTTAACCTAACTAACCACTCTTCTTCTAACCCTCTCCACCCCAGCCGATCCTCCAAACTCACCTTGCACGTAAGGCAAGCCCTGGGGTAAGGTAGAGGGGTGGGAAGAAGGTGAAAGGGTGGTTGGGAGCCCCTCCTGGGGACTGATTTCTGGGAGGGGAATTGTGTTTCTGTATTCCCTTTAACTTGTATATTTCTGTAAATATTCCTGTCTATTGTGTATATCTCTGCTTGTACATGGTGCTGAGCTGTAAACAGAGCTTCAGTCCTTAACTTCCAGCAATCTGAGTCTAGTCCGGGGGATTTTACACTGAAAACTGACTAAAAATCACAGGATTTGTGCATCTTCTTCCTTGTTTATGACATGAGAATAAATTCCCTCCAAAAAAAAGCCTCCCAAGGACAGGATATGGATTCAGAGAAAACACAGGTCATAGGAGACAAGCAGAATAGGACTTTGGGATGCAGACAGAGGGAGTTGATTCATTTTCCCCTCATATTCCAAATGTGTTTACATGCTTAGTTTCTGAAGCTCAACATTCCAACAATCTTCATTCTCTTCTGGTGCACAACCTTTAGAATATCTGCATTTGCTCCTTACTTTCTATCTTTCTGCAACTGGAATCTCCTCACACAGTGAGTACATAAACCACTTACTGCCTGCTGGAGTAGGAACTGACATTTACCCAAATGCCTGGGGATTTGGGAACACCTCTAGAACCAAATGCTCTTACAACACATCGGGGAACAAAAAAAACTTGAATGCTTAGACTTCAAACCAACTCAAATAGACTTCACACCAAATCAAATGATCAGAATTTCAAAGCTTTAAGGCTTTGAAATGGAAGGGACTGCACTATTTCAATCACAACCACTGATGTTCCAAGGAATCTGGCTTAGAATGCAGCCATAGTAAGAACAAAGAGCACCTTTCTCTTTCAGCTCTTGAGGTTTCTCCCACGTTGACTCCAAAGTCCTGTTGTTATAATAGTAAGTCTTCCCATCTGCTGTCTTGTACTCTGTCCACTCGGAGACCGCGCTGGCTCCAGCCAGCGTAGCAGGTGAAGCAGCAATGGCAACCTGGGGGTGGATCATGGGCACAATGGGAGGGGCCATGCCTGGCAGGACACCTGTGGAGAGAGGGAAAAAAGAGGGGGGGGGGAAAAAAAAAAAAAAAAAAAAAAAAGAAAAGGGAAAGAGACCAGTAAGTGACAAGGGTGTACCCAAGAGCAAAATCCTAGCACTTTACTGACTTCATTTACAAATAATCAGACTATAAAGACTGTGTCCAGATTCAGTTGTATCCTTCCTCAGCTTCCTCTCCTGTACAACCAGCAATGCCCCACTCAGACAGTTTTTTTCCTTTTAGAGTAATGTGCAGCTCTGCACAAAGCTTGTGAGGTTTTAGGTATTTGCTTTAAGATTTCAAAATTAAGTGTTCTGTTTACTAAAAGAGTCTGTACTAGACCTCTATAGAAAATTATTTTTAAATTATCTATTCCTCTGCTTAATTTGTCATTTAGGAGAGATTCCTACTGCTCTTGAAAAAAAATACAACAATGGCTTGAATTTGAGCCATATAATATGGAGTAGAACTCTGAGAAATCCTAAAACCTGACTTGGAAAATTGATGTGAATTCAGAGCCCTGGATAAAAACTGATAAGAAGGAAACAATTTCCAATTGTGTGGTGGTTTTGTTCAGTGCTTACAGACTGATTGGAAAAAGAAAAACCCAATCAAGTTTTATTCACACCCTTAAGCAAAATGGCAAGTAGATAGCCAAAGGAATGCTACCTTGCCCTGTTATTTCTCTGCTCATCCCAACCAAACGGACATACTGAACTGACCTGGATGTCAAGCACTGGAAACCCTAACAGCCTAGGACTAGAATTACAAGATCATAATTTTGAGGCTTTAGCATTTCTCTGAAAATGTCTGTCTTTGTAAATCCCAGAAAAGCACACATTGCACGCTGCCAGCAAGTGCTCTCAGCAAGTGACTTTGCTTAAACCCACAGTTTGAAGAATGAAATTCATACTGGGACGCACAAACACGCACACCAACATGCGAGCACAGCCATGTCACTGCACATGTGGAGGTAGGAAAACAAAAAACCCACACACAAGGAACTCAGAACTCAGGAGAATGGGTATGAGGAGATTCACACTTGTTACAGAACTGGGTGATTAAAACTGTTCTGGAGTTTGGGTATGAAACAAGCTAACACTACCAGTTATGTGGGCAAGTGATTTCCTGGCCAAATGGGATATTTGCATTTATACCGGTTTGGAAAAGAAAAGTATATAAATATTCATTCAGTTGGGGAAGCAAATAAATAAAGAAAAGATAAACAACAACATTCACTACCATGCCAACTTACAGACAAAACGAACTAAGATGGGTTGGAAAATTACCGGTCTTGGTGGTAGCGACTGTCTTTACATACGGGCAGCTGACTATTTGCATCATTGCTACACCTGCAAAAGGGACAAGCAAGCATGTTGGAAAGCTGCCAGCAGAGGTCAGCTACCACGGTGGGGGGGCTGGCTGCTACAGGCATCCTGTTACCATTTGTGGTGCCACTTTCTGCTGGCCTCCCGGCCAGAAAATGCCCATCAGTTTTGCTCCGATGTTTTATGCCAGATCAAATAGAAAACTAATTGTAAAGCTGCTGCAACCATTTCTGTCTACATTAAACCAGCTCTTGAGCACATTATTAGGATGCCATTAAGAAGAAGGAAAAAAAAAAAAAAAAGTGTTTCATTGAAGACTCAGGGGTTTAAGTTCAGCCAAGGGGCAGTGCCATGGGAAAATGCCCCACTGGGGCTGTGGTCTTCCTCCAAATCCCTCTGCTAGGACAGAGCCATTGAGGAGAAGCCACAGAGCAAACCTGAAGGTCTCTGCTGCTTGCAGGCTGCTGCTGCATGTGAAAGGCAGTGGCAAGAGCAGGACAGATTGAACTACTCAGACTAGCAAGGCGTGGCAGGGCAAAAGCCAAGCTCAACCTCGAGTGAAAGCTGAGGTTATGGGGTCATAGGAGAAGGCTAGAGGTGGAAGAATGTGGAGAAGAGAAAGACGCAATGAAGCTGCACAGAGAGTGGCACAAAGCTGCACTTGGGCAGTGGCAGCGAACATTTTCTTTACTTTGTGTAATCAAGAATGTCAGGAGCTGAAAAATGCTCTAAAAGCAACATAATCAGCCCTCAAAAAGGTAGCATCATGCACTGTTCTGCTCTCCAGCTCACTAAGAAATGACACAGAAAGGTCACAAAGAGGAAAGCATCTCATCCTCCTCTATTAGACACAGAATTCAGTGGGAAATCAGACAGGGGGGAAAGGAAATGCATTTGAAAAAGAAAGGAAAGGAAGTTGTAGAAGTTCTCTCTATGTTCATCCAATCTGGATACTCAGAAACTGAAATATTTTAGAAATCTCCCCTTAAATGATTTCAATTCCATCGTCTGAGGTTGGAAATCCTCCAGCACAAAGCGAAATTAAACCCCTGTGTTTAGGACCAAGGTAATTTCTGGTTTTCTTCATTAGAGATCTGGTATGGAAATCACACAAAACTCCTGCTGACTAACGGGAAAATATTTTTGAGAAGGCAGAATTGCAAAGGTCTTTAATTATAATCCCAGACTAGTTTTATTAAAAAAAAAAAAAAGTATGAATTGAGACACAAAAAACATTGACTCAGACATCACTGAATGAACAGTTTGTCTAAATTTGGGGAGGGGGGGGAAGCCTTCATGTAATGTATTTGAAAATTAATCTGAAAATTCCTTTTGTTGAGGAAGCTACAGCAGAGCTTAAAAGTGGGTCAGTACAAATAATGCCATCTGTGGGCTCCCTGAGATTAGAGAGCACAGAGTACTTAGCAAATACCCAGGCTGTTTCCTCTGCCAAGTGCATTCCCAGCCACACAACTAGTTTTTAATATGTGAATTAAGAGAGAGGATCTTTACTTTTTAGATCTGAGATTATCAGATATCACCAATCAACTCCTCCACTGCTCTGGTTTTGCTAAGTACAACACAGAGATTAACCTGGCAGTCACTTGGCAGAAGCACTGTGCAGCTCTGGCTCTCTAACTCTGGCTGATGAGGCATCTAATGCCAAATCTCCAAACACATTAACCTCCATAGGCCTTTCTAACCTCACCTTATGCTGTCATGAAGCAATTTTCACTTCTCTGCTGTTTCTTGTTAAATATTTTAAAGGTTTCCTCTTCTTTTATAGTGTTTATAAACCATCATGACCAAGTCAAGGCAGAATTAGCTGAAGGAATTAGACTGATTTTACTCTTTAGTTAAGCAGAATGACAAATTATACTTATTAGTGGAAGCACACACTCCACTGCACCCTTCCCACATCTTTGGGGCTCATCTCAGTGTGAGTAGAGGCCAAAGTCTGGCTACAAGGGACTTTCCTAAAAAAAAAAAACCAAACACTTCCAAAGATGAGTTTAAGAAGTTTCAGAAGAAGGTTCTGCTCTGTCTTTCCTATTCTACTGCAATACTCACAAAACTTGAGAAAGCTTACCAAAAAATCTAACCTAAGTACAGCTCCCAGTGCATCTCTCCTACCCTGATCACAATTCATCTGACCTCTCCCAGGTGAGTACCTGATGACATCCCTTCACAGGTATGGAATGGTCTATTACTCCATGTTAATTTTCTTCTTGGCAATGTCAGAACTGCAGTTCATAACATTCAGCTGCCTGTCTTTAAGGTTTAACCCTTGTTATTGTTCTTCCAAAGCTCACAAACACACAGATACCAGAATTCTCCCTCTGTCCTTTATCCGTGCTCAACCCTGAACATCATGTTCAGAATGGAATTTATTTCCTGGCTTAAAACAAGCCCTACACTGTAAAAACCACAATTACTACTCTGGGATTTCCTTTTCAAGCAAATTACAGACTGAAGGAGTTTTGCCCAGATATTTCACAAACCTATCCTAAAAGGAGAGGCAGATACAAGCTAGTCTTCTCTCCCAGTTATCAGAGTTAGCACCCATTTAAACTCCTTTAGTGCCTATATTCTTTATCAGGAGTGTTTTCATCCAGTCAATTCAATGGAAGGTCAAGGCCTCCCTTCCTGCATCCCTGATTGATGCACTGAAAGGACAGCAGGAATGAGGAGGGGGGAGAAATCACACTCAGTTTGTAGAGTCAAAACCAAGAGAATGCTGCTCTGAGCTGCTGCTTTGTGATTCTTAACCAGAAACTCTCATCCAGCACAAATGCAGTCTCAAACCTTCCTCTGAAACTAAAAGCCACCAACTCTTGGTGGCTATTTAGTGAAAAAGGGTTAATTACTTCTGTGCTGGACCAGGAACTCAGCCATATCCATGCACACTGGAATATGGTACTTAATCAAGGAGTTGCTTTAGTTTATCTCTCAGGAGTAGCTTGGTTGCAGTCACATTTCGCCAGCCTAAAAATCACTTCTTTAAGCATCTAAATGTTTGACAAAAACTTCAGAGGATTGCATTTACCCTGGAACTTGTGGGCTACCACCCAAGATTTCTTCCTGATGGTCTTTGCATCTAAAGCCTCTGAGAAATACCCTAGCATCCTGGACACCTCCATCACAGTTTCCACCACAGCCTCATATTCAGCACCACCCTTGCCAGCTGCAAGCCCAGGGAACTGCAGACACCTCACATCACTCAGGGGCAGTGTATCTGAATGGCTGCTCACAAACACATCATTTTGTTTCCTTCAGCTATAATCCATACCTTCATAAATATTTATGCACAAGATTTAAGGTCAAAATCAAGCAGGTAGAAGTGGTAAAATACAGAGCTACAATATTCCCAGCCACAGATGGGCCATGCCCAGAAGCTCTCCTTTATTATTACTTATGAGGACAAGGTAGATGTGTGCCATAAGATTGACAAGTGTTTGGTGCAATTCTTGTGTTTTCCAATCATCTACCAGAAAAAGGTTTTTACAGGTTTAAATGCAGCTGTTTTCTGAGGATTAGAAGTCAGAAAGTGTCATGTTCTAATGCAAAAGTCTGTCTGCTGACCCTGAATTCTTTCAGAACTACTCTAGTGCAGAGGATTCAGGCACGTTCCGTACACAGTGGACACATGAGTGCAAACAAATTGACAACATGGACATGTAGCAGACAAGACAGTTACAGTTTGCCAATTTACCTGGAAGTGGAATAGGCATGCCAGGAAGGGGGACACGAAATGGAGGTACCATTACTGGTGGAAAAGCAGGAATTGCTGCAGTTGGCTGCGGCACTGCATGAGGAACTGCAGGAGGCAATGTCTGTGGGACTGGCTGGGGTACAGTCTGCACAGGTGTAGCAGAAGGAGCAGAGGTTGAAACACTGACTGATGGTGTGGCAACTGAAACACCCGAACTCGGGGTCTGGTCTTGTGTGGTAGGTGCTGATAAAAAAAAACAAAGAACACCTTGTATCTTCGACACTGCAAAAGAGGCACTGCAAACATACTGGCTCTCTGTTTCCCACAGACCTTACAGCAGCAGATATGCTCAGATATCATCATCAGGAAGACATTCTTGGACTGAAAAAAACAACACACCTTTGCCTTCTCCGTAACATTAAATATTCACAAAGTCAAGTTCAAATTTTACTTTGTCCCACTCTTTACGCCTAAGGAGTCTCTACAGCAGTAGCAAGGGTGTATTTAAAGGACAAACACAACCTGAAATGGAACTCTGTTCTGCATCCCTGCTCAGGGAAACTGACAGGGAAGGCTGCAGAGTGTTTCAAATGGGAAAAGGCTGTGAAATGAGCACAGGTTCTGCTTGTTGATAACAATGGCAGCAGCATGTGCATGACCCCAGTCCATCTAAAACTATGCTCAGTAAGCTGTGACCCAAGAATGGAAAAATTCCAATTAAAAAGAAGTGTAAATAAGCAAGGAAAAGGCAAGTACTTTGTTCAGAAGCTGCAGGAACTTTCTTGGTCTTCAGTGCCTCCCAGTGGGAAAACGCACTGCTGGCATCGAATTCCATAATCCTTGTAGCATGACCGAAATTAGCCCTTGGCTAAGGATAATGTGCGCTGGGCACCACAGCACTGGCAAACAGGATCAGAGACAGGACCACTGCAACTCACCCATCAGCCTTGCCAATTTACACACACTGATTTGGTGGAGATTTAGGATGAGGAATTGTTGTAAAAATGAGCTAATCAGAATAAAGCAAGCACACCAAATTCTGACACCAGTTTCTGACTGTGCTCTATACAGGCACACTCTGTATTTATTTCAGCAGCATCCCCAATAATGTATCACTATTAGTAATTTAAATAAAGACTTTTGATCTGTTGCTAAGTGTTTCAGAAAGAGTGAAAGTTCTTAGCACTGCCTGAAATTGAGGGAAACAGAGCAGACAGTCAGTATGTGATTTAAGTCCTAAGTCATATCAGAACCAGACAAGAGTGAATCTCAGCCACAAGTTCCATTTTGCTTTTTACAGGTCAAGGTTGAGCCATTGAATTATTTTAAATTACAGAATTTTATCACCTAGGCACAGACACCAACAGCAACAGTTCTTGAAAGCAAAGGCAAAGTTTAGCAGGTAAAACAGGTAGGAGTGGGAGATTCTCAGCATCATTAGGAAATTGTGCTTCAGAGAAGGTAGAAAGTGTTCCAAAAGTAGGACCAGTTCTCAAAAGCCTGGCCGTGGGCCAGAAGCTAACACTCACCTCCTCCCTGGCTCTTGGTACTCAGCAAAACAGTTAAGAGTAGACCAGATTTCAACAACACAGCACTAAGCTACCTTTTGAATTAAAGAGGAGCCCTAAAATGCTTTGAGCAACACAAATTATTTGCTGCTCTAATGCTCTGTCCTCCCTTCAGAGGTAACTGAAAGCATAATTTGAGTTACCAAAATCCAACTCCCTTTCACACACACAGATCTCTGAAGTCTGAGTTAGATGTTGAACGAAGCCTGATTTGTTTCCTTTCTTGAAAGAAAACGATGAAGGAGTTCCAGAAGATGCAGCTATACCCTCAGGCTGGAATGACAACAGTTCAGCAGCTGCTCACCCTTTGCACACTCCTTGGCCTCAGTGCCCACATTCTTCCCAGCACAGCTCCGGTGACCAGAACTGCCCAACGACTGGTTCCTATTCAGCAGAGATGCTGTGCTGACCCAGCCCTGCATGAAAGGACACTACCCAGACTGTTCCATGACCAGCTGTCCTTGCTTTCTGCACACCAGCTGACCTGACTCCTTGTCTGCTGCTGACATACTTGTGTGCAAACGGATCTGCCGCATGGAATATGCGTCTCTCCCTGCACCAGAGGCACTTTGCTGGCACACCCATAAGTCCCCCTACAGAATAAATCTCACTGTTGATATGATCTGCAGAGATTGTGCATCCCTTTCCTCTTCTGGTTTCCTCAGCTGGAAAACCCTTAAAAGCAAAGGCTCAGCCCATGTCAATAGCAGCATACCTCACACTATTAGTCAAAGATCACAGTGAACAATAAAAGTTTTAAGAACTTTCTTTTTCCTTTTTGGTGTGGTTTGAGCAAATGGGAACTCAGAGGGTCAGTGAGAGTAATACCAATGAAAGCAGAAGCAGTTCTACTCTGTAACCACCCAACTCTGTCAGTCCAGGAGCAGCAAAGATCTTGCACCTTAAAGCCACTGAAACCATGTTGGAAACAAAGTGGCAACAGCTACAGCTGTTAATTCCTACCTCAGGTTAACTTTTCTAATGAAACATTTAAAAAAATGAATTAGTTTTATCTACAGTCAAAAGGAAATGGATGCATAATAGCTTTGAGATGGTATGATAATAGTAGAGAGAAAACATACAAAGACCTAAAGGAGAAGGGTTGCATGCTGATCTAGCATCACTGTCCCGGAGTAACTGTCAGACTTGGGGGAAAATAAATCGAAGAGGTTCACATGCAAGGTTCTCCTGAATTAAATGTGTACTTCTAACCCATACTCCACTTTTCAGTTGGAACAACTTCCTCCTGCATCCCAAGACTTTGTTGCAGTGACTCCCCACAGCAGTGTCCCCACCACCTGCTCCCCCCACCGCGAGGCTGGAGAAGGCCTGGGTTACTCACTGGAGATGGTCTGTGACACTGAAGTGGCTGTGGTGGTGGTGGAGGTCGTGGAGGACTGAGTGCTAGATGATGTGGATGGAGATGCTGCAGAAGCAGGGCTGCTGGTGGTCGGCGTGGAGGCACCGACGGCTTGAGCCTGGGCCTGTGCTGCCAGCATGGGCGTCAGCTCCGACTGCTGGATCACCTTGACCCCGTCCGGCTTCGTCCAGGCCGACTCGCGCGTGCGCGCGTTGTAGAAGTAGACCTACGGGCCGAGAACTCAGCGTCACGCCAGGGCTCTGCAGGGGTAGCAGGTGGCAGCGCCCCAGCTCCTCTTGCCTTACAAACTGCTACCAAGAGTGCTGGCTGTGCCACGGTGCCAGGCCGTGTGTGCCAGCAGCAAACGCCCCTCGCCTGGCTGCCCTGGCAGCTCCCTTACCTTGCCATCCGGGGTCTTGTTTTCTACCCAGATCTCTTCAGCTGGGGGCATCGCTGGCGTGCCAGGGGCAGTGACGGGTGGCATTCCTGGAGGGAACATCATACCAGGAGGTGGTGGCATGCTACCCATGGGAGGAGGCATAAATGGTGGTCTCTAAAGGCATATAACAACAATAGTGAGGAAATCGGAGGTGTCCAGCAGAGGCTTCCTTCATTAGCACACTAACAAAGCACAGCTACAGCAACCTTAACTCTGCTAGGCCTGAGAGCTGCTTTAGCCATCTCATGAGACCCCACCTTGGAGCTCTGTGTCCAGCTTTGGAGCCCCCAACACAAGAGAGACAGAGAACTCTTGGAGCAGGTCCAGCAGGCCACAAAGATGATCAGAGGGCTGGAGCACCTTCCCTGTATGAACAGGCTGAGAGAGCAGGGCTTGTTCAGCCTACAGAAGAAAAGGCTCCAGATAGACCTGAGAGCAGCCTTCCAGCATTTGAAAGGAGATACAAAAGAGTTGTACTCTCTGTACAGGGAGGGACTTTGTACAAAGACTTGTAGTGACAGGATGCGGGGTAATGAATTCAAACTGGAAGAAGCTGGATTTAAATCACATGTTAGGAAGAAATTCTTCCCCATGAGGGTGATGAGGCACTGGAACACGTTGCCCAGAGAAACTGTAGAGGCTCCAAGCCTGGAATTGTTCAAAGTCAGGCTGGTTGGGACCTTGAGCAACCTTGTCTAGTGGAAGGTGTCTTGGTCCATGGCAGGGAGGGATGGAACTAGATGATATTTAAGGTCCCCTCCAACCCAAACCAGTGATCCAATGCTACCAGCTCAGAGAACATGCTTCCTGACGAGGCACCAGCCAAGGCAGAGCAGCTGCTGTGAGTACTTCACTTCTGAGATGCTAACAGAAATACAAAGTGTAAGAAGAAACGTGGCATGAGAAGAAGTGGGGTGAAAGAAAAATCTCCTGAAACGGAGAAAATATCTCAATGCAAGACAGAAAAAGAATGGAAGAACTGTTCTCAATAACCAGCACTCAGTCATGCCCAGCTGTGAATCATACACCCCTGGGCAGTCACACAACAGCCCTTCCACTGAAGAAATAGAACAAAAATTTAACTTATCAGCAAGCACCCAACTCATCAGCACAGTAGAGCAGTGGATTTCATTACAATCCATTATACTCCTCCATTTCCCATTAACTAAAACTCTAACTAGGGCTAATTCGGGAAAAACAAAACTAAATCAACCAAAAAAACAACAAAAAACCAAACCAAACCAACCAACCAACCAAAACCCCAAACAAACAAAAAAACCCACAAGAACAAACCAAAACCACCAAACCAACAACCGACACCCACCCCTCCCCTCAAAAAAAAAAAAACAACCAAAAAACCCCACAAACAAAAAAACCCCAACAAACACAAAACTATCAAGTTCTACTTTCATTTCTTCATCACCATAAGAAAGCCAGAAGTGCCCCTGCACACCACTGCTACCTAAATGCTTGCTTTCTGAGGCAAAGGACAAGCGAGTT
Source organism: Eubucco bourcierii (assembly GCA_013396675.1). Classification (NCBI taxonomy): domain Eukaryota; kingdom Metazoa; phylum Chordata; class Aves; order Piciformes; family Ramphastidae; genus Eubucco; species Eubucco bourcierii. The sequence continues at coordinate 227,654 of VWZE01015924.1, forward strand.
CTGCTCATTTGGAATGCTCTGCAATTCCCTGGGAACAAGCAGCACAGTGAACACATCCCTACAAAAAGACAGACAATAGAATTCATGAAGTTCTGAACTCACTCTGCACACACCTACAGCCGCCCTCATTACCTCCATCACTCCAGTTCTCATTCAACTCCTGATTCAGAAGGGTTCCTCTTCACAAAGACAACTCCAAGACAGTTCACAGGCAGGGATGCCTGAGCTGCTGCTCTGCTCACCGACAGAGCAGGAGCAGAACCAAGCCCAGGGAGCCCTATGCCACAGGAAATGGTGGCTCAGAGTGCAGCTCTTGAGGTAGTGATCAGTGTGTGCTGCATCCTTGCCTCCTATCTGCATTTGGCTTCTTTTAGAAGTTTCCCTGAGATCCAAGTGTCTGCTCTAAGAGTGGTAATTTAAACTGCTCTTTAAATGCCTGGGTTTTGTTAAACCCTGCCACAAATGAAGCCCAGAGCACACAGACAGAACTCAAAACACACACACAAGAGAGTAAGGTAATCACAGCCTTTCTTTCCTCCTTTTTTCTGCATAGCTCCTCCACCTGCCACCAGATCTTCTCTTCACTGCTCTCCAGTCCGTGAGAAGAATCCAGCAGAGCTCATTTCTGCCTGCTGGTGCTTTCCCCACAAAAAGGGATTAGTCCCTTCCAGGGTAGCCCTGGGAGCCAGGAGGGAATGACAGCTGTCCAGCAAGAGCATCCAGGACACCCACCAGCTCCACTCCAAGCACACCTTCTCCTCCCTTCCTCCCTCCTTGCACCTGTCTTCCCTTGCACCAGGAGCAGAGTGAGGAGCTGAAGCCCAAACACTTGGTGCAAAGCAGAGCACATGGCTGACACGATGTGAAACATTTACACACTTGGTGAGTGGGCTCCACATGTGATTGTGAGTTGAAGAAGACACTCTGACTGCATGGCAAGAACAGCTCTGATGGAACAGCTGGGAGCTATGTCATGTTCAGACTACAAATCAAACAGAGCTACACAATGAACTGATACGAGTTAAGAGTAATAGGGGGGAAATGACCCCACAGCTCTGCTACCAAAAAACACATGCAAAGCAGGGCCTAAAATGCCATGGAACACCCCAAGTCAGCAAGTTCTCTTGCCCACATCTCTATTTTTAAAAGTAAATTTCCCAGCACCGAAGTCACTATTCTAGCACGGACAGTGGGTCTGAACCAGGAACAAGCCATGGTCTCTTCACAGATGTGTGGGGCCTGTCAGAATGTCCGTGTCTCTGAAAAGCAGGCAAAAGAACTTAAATATTCATTCCCATGAAATAGAGACAGAAATCTACCTGGTATGAGCACAGCAGACTCACACAACCCCTGCATGTGTCAGGAGTGCTGCCAGGTTAAACTAAAACCCAACTAGCAGAACAATGAAACATTCTGCCTCTGCCAAGAGCCAGCTTGTATCAGCACAAGGGTCACCTCAGCTGCTGTGTACATGATAAATTTTTCTTTGTGTTGACATTTTCTGATGCACTCTCCTGAACACAACACTGCAGTGAAACACACCTCGCCACTGATCAAACCCCTACATCTTAGAATGACTCCTGCCCTGCTCACCCACCCCTTGCTAAGAAGCAATAAATAACACAGCACAACAGTGAGAGCAGGTGTGGCTCTGCTGTCACCCACACAATTCCACTACAACTCCTCCTCCCTCTCTCCCGTCTTGCTTCACCAAGGGGATACAGGCAGAATTTGGGTAGCCCTGCACTTCATATGCTGGCTACAAGGGGACACAAGCCACACTTCACATTCTGTACAGCCACAGGGCACCAGCACCAAGTCAGGTTCTAGTAGAGCCGCTGCTGGTGAGTGTAAACCAACTGTGTAATTGATTCATCTAGAACTGCCTCAAGCAGCTGAACAAGCTGTGTTTACGTATCACAGGTATGCATTAGCTTTACAACACCATGCACCAGCTTTATGCTTTCACCATGCCCTGCTATTTCCCTCACCCATTTTAACATCTCTCCTTTTATTATTTCCACACATGAAAACAAAACAGGGAAGAAAAAATGCAAGCCCTAAATCCCAACTCAACAAACCCAGACAATTCCCTTTTCTTTACCTGTAAATGTGGAGGTCCCATCGGGGGAGGAATCCCTCCTGGAGGTGGCATGGGAGGCATGTTGGGGTCAAAAGGAGGACGTCCAAATGGGGGGCGAGGCGGTGGAGGGGGCCCTCGCATCATGCCAAAGGGTGGAGGTGGCCGCATGAGCGGCGGGGGGCCCCGCATCACCGCGTTAGGTGGGGGAGCTGGGCCACGAAACCTCAGTGCTTGCTGCTGAGCCATCCTGTGGAGAACGCCAAAGGGAAACAGTTTATTTCTGCTTGCTGCTCAGGAGTAAGAAAATAAATTTTTACAGCAAACAGGGAAAAACCCTAATAAAAATGGAAGGGATGTGGAAAAAACAGCCAGGTTTGACTCAGCCAAGTTAGGTGTGCTTAGCTAGTGAAGACACCACTTCAGCAATTTCTTCCACTTCACAACTCAAGTTTATTAGTCCGCAAATGCTAATATTTAGTCTTGGAATGAATGACCTAAAGATGGGAACAGGGTTGGCAAGCACTGCAGAGCTATACCCAGATCTGTCAATGCTCCTTCAACGCAACCTCCAGTTGTGTCCTATCTGCACGTGCATTCTGAAGCTCTCAAGCCATGGCCCGACTATCAGTCTTGCCAAGTGTTTAATTATTCTGTAGCACGAGTGCTTGCACGGGCTGCCTAAATCCTCTGCATCTGTGACCTCCGACAGGATGTGAACCCTGACCGTCGCGCTAAACCCGCTGTACCACCCAACCCTCCACACAGGGAGCCTTGTAAGTGTAGATATAGAAAAAATGTTCACCTTTGGAACCAACAAACGCTCTTCTGCTGCTCTCAGGAAAACAATTTTGCCCACCATTTAGTGCCAGTGCAATACCAATGTTGGCATGATGACTCAAAATTGAAAAAAACAAAGGTTATGAGAAGGTGAACAGCGACAGCCCCGCTGGGCAGCCCCTGCTTCTGCTGACCTGGACTGTGAACGGCGCGGGGAGCGCCGGAGCAGCACTGCTCGGTGAGAGCAGGCACAGGGGACACTGCTGAGCGCCCCGACCAACCTCTCAGCCCTGCTCCACGCCCAAGAGCAGAGCTTCCCCCGATGGGCAGCCCCGGCTCGGCGACAAGGGCTCGGCTACCCCGCGGGGCCCAACCGGCGCGGCCGCACGCGGGAAGAAAAAATGGAGACGGCGAGAGCAACTCCCGCCAGCCCGCCCGCCCCGGCCCGGCCCCGCCCCGCCTCGCCTCGTGGCCGCGCCCAGGTGCCGGCTTAGCCCCAGGCCTGCAAGCCCGCCGGGAGCAGGCCGAGCCCACGACCGAGTTGCGGGAAGGCCGAACTAGGCCGGCCCAGGCCAGGCCAGGCCAGGCCAAGCCAGGCTAGACCACGCCAGGCCACGCCGCGGTCCCCGCCCCGATAGCCCGCTCCCAAGAGTCGACCGCCGGTGGTACCTGAGCTCGCTGCCGTACCGCTCCGCCGCCGCCTCCCCCTCTCCACCTCCGGCCCCCGCGCCGCCGCCTCCGCCCCGCTCCGCCATCGCCGCCTCGCAGCGCCGCCGAGCCCCGCCGCTGCCGCCCCAATCCCGCGGCGTCTCATTGGCCGGTTCGCACGCCCGTCAATGCACGAGAGGCACGGCGCACTCTGCGATTGGTCGCCGCGCCCGCCGACTTTGAATGGAGGAAGACAGGCGCTCCGGGATTGGCTGCGCTCAGGCGTTCCGCGCCGCGTACGCACGGGTCACGTAAAGCGTGACCTGCGTAGAGGACCGGAAGAGGCCTGACGTCAGACGGAACAGAACCCAGGGAAGAAAGGGACGGGTGCTGCAACCAATCAACGGGCAGAATCCCCTGCATCAATCACTCCCCGCAGAGGGCTGCGCTTTCCAACCAGAAATCGGAGGCGTCAACGTGCTCAGTGTTCCAGCAGCAGCCAATGGTGGTGCGCGAGGGAGGGGCAACTGCCAGGAAATCCAGCAGCAACCAATCAGCGGGAAGGGCGGGGGAAGCAGGTGGTCAATGGGGAAGCTGGTGCGGGCTCTGCCCTGCCGCTGGGGAGCGCTGTCAGAGACACTGTGAGCGGCCACAGGGGTTTCGGTTTGGGAGTCATCAGCGAACCTCGAGGGGGCCGGAGGAGGCGGTAGGAGGGATCGAGGATCGAAGGCCCCGGGGTTCAGGGAGGGTTTGTGGGGATGCCTTTGGGTGATCCTTGCTGTCCTTTGTGCCAGGGCCCCGCAGGGAGACACCTAAAGGTCTTGTGCTATATGCCCTCTCTCCCCAGTACTAGGTCTGGGGGCTGCCCTCTCATCACCATCTGGGGCAGGGGGACTGCTGCAGGAGGCCGAGGGGCAGAGACTGTGGCTGAGTTCCTCTGTCTCCATCGGCACTAGTTTGGTACCAGGCACTGCTGCTGCACCCAATGCCCACGCAGTCCCAGAGCCCCTGGGCTGCGCTGGCAGGAGCTGCTTGAAGAGGCAGTGACACCAGTAATGCCTTTGCTGATGGGGTTTGGCTTACCACAATGGCTGCATTTGTAATAAAACCCCACCAGTGTGCCCAGTATATCTGCCAGGGCTTCCTGGCTGGGGCAGACCCATGGGGCTGCATGACAGCACCCAGTCTCTCTCTGCACTGGGCTGAACCCAGCTGTGTAACACCTACCTCTGCAGTGTGCTGCAGGGGCCGGGCTGGAGTGTTGAGGCCCCTGTGGGGGGCTGCTGGCCTTGATCATCTGCCCCCAGCAGCCAGCCAAGGGGCTGAGACAGATCAAGCTATGGACAAATGCAGTGGACACAGCAAGGGAGGGCAAACAGCTGCAGTTCCTGCAGCCTGGCTGGGATGGAACAGGGGATATGTGGTGCACACAACTGGTCCCCATGGCCATGGTAGAACCCCCCCAGAGTGCCTCATGCACATGCAAGTGAGGGAGCTCTTGCTACACAATGCTTACCATGGGACTTGAGTGATTCTGCTACCATGAGGTGCCCCATTGGGGCAGAAGAGGATCTCTGGGGAAATGCTGTGATGGGACCAGGTCTGCAGCCAGCAACACTGATGGGTTCCCTGGAGATGGGGCCCTCAGGACTGCCTAGGAGCCCATCAGGCAGATAAGTAGCTGAAGGCTTGCTACAGATGAGCAATGGACATGGGAAACTGTGCAGTCAAGGGAGTGAAGGGAACACACCTTTGGTTCCAGTGCCCACTCCTGCGTCTGTTACGTAGACCATGTAACTAAGTTCAACATACAGGGCTTGGCTACTGCTGCGAGCCACCAGCCAGCCCTGGCCTGTCAGGTGGGGACTCTGAATTTATGGGTAAAGCCTCCAGAACCCACTGGAGAAACAGCTCAGCTATGTCTGAAATGCAGTGAGACACAAACTATCCTGCTGAAATGCAGCCTGCAGCTGAACTGGATTTCAGAAGAAACAGCTCATGACAAGGAGGGGCAGATGTCCACCTGCAAAGCCATGGGCTGTGTTCCAGGGGACATCTCCATTCCTCCTGCTGTGGGGAGGACATTGGGAGCCTTGCTGAGCCATCACATCTCTCCGTCTCTCACTGCTTTGATTTTCTGGTCCCACTTTTCCCATTCCCTTCTTTCTGTCAAAACAAAACAAAACAAAACAAAAAAACCCAAACAAACAAAACCCCCCAAAGAAACGAAACCACAAAAAACCCAACAACAACAAAAAACCCACCAAACACCAACAACCAAGGGGAAAAAAAAAGAAAGAGTTGTCTTCTTAAATAATAAAGTAACAGAATTGCTGGGGGACCTTTTGGTGGTGCTGTGCTAACAAGGCTCTCACACTTTGATTTTGCTGCTCAGTTTCTCTATTGATGTGTTTTCTTGAAGTCACTGCTGCTGTGAGGATTTTGACAGCTCAGGACTGGATGGGGCTCCCCAGCTGCCTGCATGCCCTACTCCGTCTTCCTGTGTCCCCAGCCTGTCCTGGTCCTCAGCAATTTAGGGGGCTGGGAATCTTTCCTGTTGCTTTGGCCCCTTAAGATGCTGTGGGAAGGAGCTGGGGGTGACTTCCACCAGCTCTGCCGCAACAGCAAGGTGCAGAGAGCCTGTTTGCACTTGGGACATGAGGGGGCAGATGGGGCTGGGAGCCCTCGCCCCACATCCTCATCACCAGTGCTGAGAGTGATGGATGCTTGCTGACAGTAGGAGATTGAAAGGGGGTTTGGGCACAGTAGCTGAGATTCTCCCCAAACAGGGGGGCTCTCTATCTTCCAGGAGCAGCTTTCATCCTCCCCTTTCATCTGCTTGCTTCAGGATTGTCTCAATAATTTATTAGTTGCAGGCTGGCAGACAGGAGCCTTTGCAGGACTCATGCCCATGCTGGGGAAGAGCTGGCCCAATTCCACCAGAGTCCCAAGCTGTGTGTGTCATCGTCACCACTCCCCCCCCGGCCCCCTCAGTTCAACTCTGTCTTCTCAGAACATTTCAAGCAGTGACTCTCAGGCTGCAGCTCTTTCAGGAGCAATTAATTGTGAGCAGTGTTGGTGCAACCACTGGCAACTACCTGTTCGGCAGGATGTGGCTGTTGGAAATAGCTTACCACAATGCTGTCCTGGATTTGGTTACAAACCTTACCTCTAGCAGCGCAGGTTGCTCTTTGAAGGGATTCCTCATGGAGTTACCAGCAGAGCAGGCTGCTGGAACACAGGTATGAGAGGGATACAAGGAACTACAGCCTCTGGACTTGCTCAGGTCTGCAGTGAGGCTGTTGCAGAGCAGGACCTCACCAGCCATGGCATATTGATCCCCTCTGAAGGGCTCAGCACTGCTCCCCAGGCTAGGAGAGCACTCCTGGCATGCCTTGCTGCTGGGAGGAACAGGGCTGGGACAGCACCTGTGAGTGGCATGGAAAAAAGACCCATGAGAACCAGTATCTGGACCAACTGCAGTGACCCTGGACCTGCTGAAATAGTGGTGCAAATGTGATGTCTTCTGGGCCAGCTGGGTATTCAGCTGGGTTTTTGAGAAAACCCATGGCGAGAATGCCCACTGCAGCTCAGGTTCCCATCTCCCAAATCTCCCCCAGGCACCTTTCTCCAGGCTGGTATGGAAGATGCCAACTCCACACTTCCACAGAATGACACAGGGTGCTGCCACTGCTTATTTTCCACGGAGTCCTCTGAATTGAAAACCTTCTCAAATGTTCACATCTCTGTACATTTCAAAGGAGCACTCCTTACATTGTCTGACTTGTCTGCCAGGTATGCAGGAAAGTGCTTGAAATTCTGCATTCAGGATACTCTCAGATCTGCCCAGGTTCCCAAGTTCTCTGGGTCCTTCCTCCGTGTGACATGAGCTGATTTTGGCACTTTGGTTTCTTTGGCCGTGAGTGCCACAGCCCTGGTGGACTGGCATGAGGGCAGGCTCGTGCAGCCCTGCTGAGTGCTGACCCCAGCAGCAGAGCCGTGATCAGCCCTTCAGTTCTGCAGGCTCTGAGATGCTGACATCTTGTCATTCTTTTTTTTTTTTTAATCCAGATTCCAGGTTGAAGTGTGATGTTGAATTAAAAATCTTGCCCTGGGCTTTCTGCAGGGCTTCTCAGCTGCTGCAGTACCAACATCTGCCAGGGAGACCCCCGGCTCCTGTGCCGGAGGGTGGCAGCCCCGAGCTGGCACCGGGCCGCATTCCCAGCTCTCTGCTCATCTTCAAATTTCATCACGGCCAAAGTAGTGCGGGGGGCACGGGGCAGGTCTGTGGGAAAAGAAGGTCTCTACAGGGACCTGACCCAGGGATCAGGCTGATTCCAGCCTGTCTTGACTGCCAGGAGCTAGCAGAGCACGGCTTTGGCAAAGGGCAAAGATCTGGGCACAACTTTGCTGGTTCTGGATATCCCTTGGAGATGCTCATCCCTGAAAAGAGCACCTCTGGGTAGCTACAGCTCAGCCCTTGGCAAACCAGACACTGGGTTTGTGTGCAGCATCAGCTGGGCTGACAGGGCTGGGAGATGTGCACAGAGGCAGGAGATGGGACCAGCCATCCACCCCCAAACACCTCCACTCCTACACCACCTCCATCCCCAGCCACTTCCATTCCCACACCACCTCCAGCTGAGTGGTGCCCAGGGTCTGTTCTGCAGCTCTGTGGGGGTTTAACAGGGCTCTCCTGGGGCTTGTCCAGCAGAGGTGAGATAGAAAGGTCTTGGAGTGTAGTTCTGATGGGATCTAGGACTCATTGTTTTGGTAACTACTCTTTTTTCCTTCTGATGTAATTTTTGTTTTTACACAGAACAACAATTAAAACTGGTTCACTCTGGCTACGTTCATTTCACAGTAATACTGTCTGTAGAACAACCCTTTCTGACTGCCAGGCTGTTAAAACTGAGGGCAGAAGCAGGGTTTGTGGTTGTGCTTTCCTGTGAGGTTTAAATAATTGTTTGGTTTGGGAGCTAGACCTTGGAGATGCAGAGGAGCGTTGGAGGAAAGTCAGGGAATCAGCAATGCCCTTCAGCATGCACACTGCAGTGGTGGTACCCACCATACCATGCCACATGACATTGTGCCACACCACACCACTCACCACCCAGCTCTGTTCCTGCAGCCCAAGAAGGTACAGTGGTACTTAAACCCTTCAGTAACCCTGTGGTGGGGTTCCAGAGGTGGATTTTGGGGCTGAGATCAAGGGGCTGGCCACTCACTGATGTGCTGGTTGCACTGCTTTGCTGGCCAGGAGCTCTGTGTGTGCCATACTCTGGCTCAGCGGTGAGGCTGGAGCCAGCCTGTGCCAACAGCACAGGAGCAGACAGGTCTGGGTGCTGCCAAATAGCTGCAGGAGGGCACAACCCCATCCATCACCTCAGCTGCCAGGCATGGGGCACTCCAACCGGCCTCATGCTTTCCCTTTTCTGTACGTGGAGAGTCTGTAGATTTCCCCCCTGACATGGGAAGAATACTTCAGAGGTGGATGTGAAGTCCGTGGTGGTGCCCAGTCAGCATGAACAGTGTTTTACTCACATTGGGGCTTGTTTGGAGTCAGAGGTGGTGCAGAACCAGCAAAGCTGAAGCCAGCCTCTCTGCTTGCTGTCTGCAGCACAAGCGTCTCTTGCAGCTTGGTCTGGAAGGACCATGCTGCCCCACCCTGCAAGTCCTTCTGAAAGGATCTGTGACCACCATAAGCACTGGCCACAGGGCTCACCTTGGGTGAGGAAAAAAGGCTCAGCTGTCCCAAAATTCTGGGGGTGGCCAGGGCAGCTTCTGCTGCCTGCAACCAGCCGGAGCTGACGCTAATAGGAAACGACCACTAAAGAGCTCTGTGGTACTCTGCTCTCCTGCTGCTGGTCCCTCTCTCCCTTTGTTGCTGCTGGCATTTTATGAATTATTGATGTGCCTAGGTGCTGCTGCTCTCCCGTTTCCTCCTCTGCAGCTCCCACTGCCACAGCCAGACCCACACCATCCTGGGGACCTGCTGCCATCATGGGGGGGCAGGAAGGCTCAATCCCCAGTGTGCCCCCATGGGCTGAGCCACCACCAGCTCCATCCCAGTGCTGGAGCACAGACCTGGGCTTCTGATTGGCATGGGTTGGAGTTCGATATGGGCATGGAGATGGCCTGTGTGTTTCTCCATTCATGCAAGATTCTTCTCCTCCAGCTCCTGATTGTGATTTCTGCTCATCCCCAGGTCCCTTCTCCAGTGCATGCTGTTGGGGCATTCTCCTCAGAATTGTCTCAGCTCCCTCCCTCAAAGCACATGGTGCAGGATGCAGGACATACGCAGGATGCAGGGCACAGGGTACAGGATGCAGGGCGCATGGTGCAATCACAGTTTGGCAGAGAGCACAGGCCAGGGTCTGCCTGACCCAACCCCACATCAGTACCAGCCCAGGCGAGCAGGGTTGGGTGGCCATCAGGAATGGCTGTAGGGTCAGCTGAGGGGATCGCTCTGCATCCCTTCCTGGTGGGAGATGGGGGCCGTGGTGGCCACGTGCCAGCCTTGTGCAGGTACACGTGATGGGGTATCTGGGCAAGGAGATCTTCCAGGAGCACTGAAAATGTGCCTCTTTCCCTGAGAGACCAGAAGCACGCCGTCGCGGGCGTTAATATTTCATGAGGTGGTTTTAGGACAGGAGCTGCCTGCTGAGGGATGGCAGACATGCTCTGCTCACACAGCTCATTGGGATTTCATGGTGACACTGGGACTGTGTCTGTGGGGCTGTTTCTGGGTAATGAGGCAGTGAGGTGGGAACCATAGTGGCCCAGGGACCATGGCACCCGCAGCCACCCACAGCAGCCCCTGCCTGCAGGCTGAAGCACAGGGATAGGGGTGCCGCAGTGGGGTGGTAGAGTCTGTTTGTCTGGAGGGGTGCCCCTGGTCTGGGTTCTGCTGCCTGGGGCCGTGCTGAAGCGGAGCAGACCCGCTGTGGCTCCACCTCATCTCCACCACCCGTCACGGGGAGCAGCATCGCGGTGCAGTCCCAGGGCACCATGTCTCACGGCCAATTTGCTCAGGTTTCCTCAGCGGGGGCTAATGTGTTTTCCATGTTACCATGCCTGCACGTGGCACCCAGCCTGCCTGCAACGTGGTGCTACCAATGCCTGTGACCAGCTCACGTCCCCTTGGAGGGGATGGGGGCTACATGTCACCCCCACCCTGTGCCTCCAGACTACCTTGGCCTGGGCTGACCCCGGATTTGCATTATTTCAGGTTAGGGGATGAAGCCAATGGTTCCTCCCACCCCAGTGTCTCTGAAAAGGAAAATGCTTACTCTGTCCAAAATATTCAGGTTCCTTCACTGTCCCTTCAAAGGCTAATGGAAAAAAAAAATCTCTTTGGAAAGTCCATCATTCAAAGAAACCTCCAGATTTGTCCTAACATTCCTTCTATCTTTGGACTGAGTCATTTTGAGTTCTGAGGCACTTCAACCCCACTGGCAGCAACAATGCTTGGTCAAACCACCCTTCAGTGCTTTCTGTAGAGCCCAGCCCCTGCTCCCCCTCCATCTCCACTCCATGTATAGCTGACTCTCAGGCTCCTCTTCTAGCAAAGGGGTCTAATGGAGCTTGTCCTTGTTGCCCACCCAGATGACTGTCCCTGACCTTCCCATGCTGTTGCTACCCAAAGGAGAGCTACACACTCATCCCTCTGTTCCACGTGGACATGGAGAGGCCAGCAAGGAGGGACATGCAGTGCATGGCACCATGGAGGGTGCAGACATCAGAGGTGCCATGTTGGTGATGTCTGGATCCTCCCTGTTGGCAGCCAGACTGGTTTCAGCCAAGGCTGCAGCAGGCTGGACACCAGCTGCAGAAGAAATCCCTGTGTGTTCCTGCAACCATGGCCATGGCTGGGGAGTCCCAGAGCCTGAAATCAGCCAAACAGTCGGCAGAAGCTCAGATGATTTTCCAGATGCTTTTCTAAGTTCTCACTGCCTCCCTTCAAGGAGGAGCCCCAAGCTTTACTATTTCTGTGGGCAGAAAGCCACGCTCAGGCTGCTGAGTGGTGATGGCTGCAGCCTGATCTGGCTTGGCATTTGGGGAAAACCAGACAGCTTCAGGAACAACTGCGACATCAAACTTTAACCACATGCTCTGACTCGGATCCTTGACAGCTTTTGTCCCTGCTCACAGAGCTGCTGAAGGGATATGCAAGTGCCAGGCTGTGGGAGCAGGCTGGTGAGCTCAGAATCCTGCTGCCACGGGGCTGGATGGAGTCAAGATGATTGACAGTGTCCTGGGCTGCAACATGTAGGGTCCTGGGACAGTGCTACCAGGGCCCAGCATCAGAGCTCACCCTGGGTGAGCAGGAGCTCCAGCAAATCCTCAGAAGCCATATGTTATACACAAGCTTCAGGAGAAGGAAAAATCAAAGGTTTCCCTGTGAATCTGTTTGCTCTACATCTCCTCTCCATCCTGATCTCCACACTCATGCAAGTTTAAAAAGCAGGTAAATGCTGACAGTGTGATTAACCTCTCCACCTGCTCCCTACTTCTTCCCTCCTGGGGAGAGCAGCTCAGCTCACCTGCCTGGTGGGAGCATCTCCCTCAAGTGCAAGGATGTAGGGAGCCAAACCAAGTTAGTTCTGCTGAAATAACAAAACACTCCACTTTTAAACGGGTGCTGAATTATTCAGTGCCCTCACTCTGCCCAAACACTTNGAAGAGATGAGGGACTCACTGATCTAGGTCTGTGTGGCATTACTGGACATTGTTAAAGCTCTTTGGGTTTGAAACCAGACAAAGCTTTGCAGATTGTTTTGCTGCTCTGTATAAAATCCTGTTGAAAACACTGTGACAAGCACCTCCATAGATAGCTCTGCATTTGCTTAGAGAAACAAAGTCTGAACCACAGCTTGATGACAGAATAAATTTCTATCTAATATTTCCAGGCAAACGGCAAAGCACAACTGGTGTCTTTAGAGACAAACTTGCTTAATTGCTTTAAAACTCTGTTTTGACAAGAACTGCTAAAGCTGTAGGACTGGAGTGAATTCCTGCTCTGTGTCGATGCAGGATGTGATTGTCTGTCCTTTGTGGGTCTCTGCTGAAGCCTACAGCCACATGCTTGTGGCATCCCTAGACTGGCCCAGATGAATTGATGGGTACTGGGCCAGGCTGGGCTGCCTTGGGTTCTGGAACTCCTGCTCCTGGTTCTCTGGTTCCAACACTGTGGTGGTTCTTCACCCTGCAGTCTCGCACCTCTCAGGGCAGATTGCCAATCTTCACCCCATCTGTGTGAACCAGCCCTAGGAGTGGGGGCTTGGACCAGAGGCTGGGCTCTTGGTTCAACCTAGTTCCAGCAAAAACTACTTTCCTGAGAAATATTTTTCTGCCTGAACTGAATGTGTCTCCTAGGGAGGGCAAATCCCCTCCTTGCAAACCTGAAGTGGGGGAAAGTGTGGAGACAAAAGAGACAGGAAGGGCTTTGCAGATGAATATCACAACTCTCTCTTGGAAATAGACATGGCCCCAGCTCCAGCTTGTGCTCCCCTCACCAGCAGCTGCCACCTTCAACCATCCCCTGGTGACTCCTCAACTGCATGGGACCTGCTCTGCTTCCCAGTTTGCAGCTGGGAGCCAGGACCATCATGGGGACTTCATCATGCAGCTTCCATGAGACACAGGGGGCTGAACCTTGCGCTGATGGACAGACAGAAAGATAGACAGACAGACAGACATACCTCACACCCTCCTGTATACCCCAAACTCCTATAAATGCACTAAATGCCCCTGCACATCTCAAACCACCCCCCCACATCCCAACCTCCCTGCATATCCCAAACCCCCTGCCCTGCAGCCCCCACAGCCCCAAACCCTCCAATGTTGAGTGTGTGCTCTCTAGCCCAAGTCCCCCATCTCCCCCTGTTCTCCCTTTTCCACCTGTTCCCACACCCCTCCCCGTGTGCTTTTGTAGGTCTGGGGGCTCCCCCCGCACAGCTCCCGGGATATCAGATGTGCTTCTATTGATTTCCTCCCTCCATTTGTTTTTGTTATTCATTATTAATGGGATCACTTTTCCATCCTTGGCGCATGGAGGCAGATTTTGTGTAAAAATCAATTGCCTGAGCAGCACTGGTGGCTTGTTTGGCTTCTCTGCGCTTTCATCTCCCATGCACAGCCCCCGGGAGACGTGGAGCAGGATATTACAGAACAGGCATGGAATGGGGCAAAAATAATAAATCNNCCCATCCCCCCCACCCCAGCTCAGCAGGTTCTGCTTTGCCTTTCCTTGGCTGTCAGTGGAAGGGAATCCTCTCTCGGCAGCTTTGGCTGCAGGTTTGCAGGGTTCCTTGCACCTGCAGGATGTGGGTTTGTGTGTGTGTAGGTGTTGAAGAATGGAATGCTCCAGAATAAGATCCTCAGACCTGCTGGCCAGGATGAAAGCGCCAGCCCTCCGAGGAGCTGAGAGTCCTGATCCTCTGGCACCTGGGGAGATCAACAACGCTCAAGAGAGCAAGGACACTGGTGGCAGCTCCTCACAAAAATGAGATCTGAGAGGGTAAGAATGACCCTGGCACACCCCTTGTCTAGCTCCTTGCCCCAAGGCAGAGCTGGATGTTTCCAAGATTTCCGGATGGATGGGCAGAATGGGGTCTGAGAGGCTGCACTCCCTGGCAGGCTTATCCAGGTGCTGCTTCTCACTGGATTTGTTCAGCAGCTTGTCAGGCACAGCTCCTCACAAAGCCTTTTAGCTGCACAACAGATCCCAACAAAGAAGTGGTGCCTTCATCTGTGTCCCTGGACACCGAGGCCCAGGGTCAGAAATGAAAACCATGTATGGCCAGTAAAACTCTCTTTGCAGGTTCCAACTGTGGACAAAACAGCCTGCCACAGCCTTGGCTTTGCAGGATCATGGCAGGCAGAGAAGTTGATCATCCTTGTGGCAGCAGTGAAAGGAGAAGGGCTGCACACTTGGGTCTGGCTCTGCTGCTAGTCAGGGATTCTGCTGAGCACTGACCTCTCCTGCCTTCCCTTCACCACCCCCTGGCATGACCTTCTGGCTTTAGGGCACAAGGAAAACATGTCAGCTGTTGCTTTGTGCTTTCTCAGCAATAGTGCCCCTTCTGAACTATTCCCAACGAAGAGGAAGGAACTCAGCCCCCAGCCCCAGGAGGATCAGATGAGTTTCCTGTATCATGGTGTTTATTTGGCATCAGGGGTTTGGGAGCTAGACCTGGGGAAAGGGTAAGGCACCAATGATGGTTAAACCTACCTGACCTCCAAAGTAACTCCCACGTGAAGTGGTCAGATCTTGTGTGTGAGAGCTGGGCAGAGCAAGCTACAAACCTGGAGTGAAAGCAACCCTGGGATTTGCAGAGAGGGAAATCCGGGCGAAGACCCTCTGCAGTGCTGTCCCCATGCAGAGAAGAGTGGAGGTAAAGGAGTGTGAGCAAAAAGGACCAGGGGCTTCAGACTCCCCTGGTCAGTATGTCTGAGGGAGAGGAGGAGTATGGAGGAGCTCACGTCTGGGACAATAATTTCGTGTTTGGGGAAGGTCATTCAGGACTTGTTTGACACCTTTAAACTGCTCTCTGGACTGATGCAAAAGGGACAAATGCAAAACTCTCAGAAAACCAGAGCAGATCAATGAAAGCCTCGAACAGCCACATGAAGTGAACCAACAGTGACCCGTCCTGCACCACCAGGACAAGCCTGATCCGATTTCCCTCTCTGCAGGGAACAGAAAATAAGATGTGGCCACCCCAGCCAGTAGCTTGTCCTACCCTGGGGAGCAGAGACAGGGCCTAGATGAGGCTCAGGCTGAGCTAGGAAGGGCTCAGGCTGGGTTTAATGCAAAGCAGACAGGATAACGACCCCGTTTGAGAACGGTTTTAAGAGGTTCGAGTTGTTTCTCTTCTATGCTGGTGTCCACCCGCAGCGTCACCGGCCCGGGCTGGGTCTCTCTGTTTCTTACGAGGGGCCTGACAACCCCTCTAGCCCCGGGCCCTTGGGAAACGGAACTGAGGGGGTTGCGGGGACCGGGATGCAGCCGAGGGGGAGGCAAGGTCAGGAGACCGCTCTCCGTGGCGGCCGAGCAGGTGGCATCTCTCCGGGCACGGGCCCTCCGCTGGACATCCCCATAGCGAGCCCCGCTCCCACCGCCCGCTTCCAGCCACAGCCCGGTCACACCCGCTCGCCGGGAGCCCCGACAGCCGGCAGTGGCGGTGCCCAGCCGGGTGCGAGTGGAGGATCACGGAGCGGCAGGGATGGCGACAGCCCCCCATGGGGCNCAGGGACGTCGCCACCCCCCCATGGGGCAATGACCCCGCCTCTTACCTGGGCTGTTTGTGCAGCCCCCGCGCCCGGCGGTACCGGGACTCGTGCGGGGGTGGAAGACTCTGCGAAGCGCTGCCGGGCTGCGGCGGGAGGATGCCACCGGAGCCCCCTCCTGCCCCTCACGGCCCGTGGCCGTCGGATACCGGTGCAGCGGCACCGGGACCAGGGCTGGGGAAAACCTCGGAGGTGACTGGGAGAACGCGGGGCTATTGGGACCTGCCGTTGAGGCGCTGAACTCGGGGGTCATTCCCCGCCGTGGGGGAGGCTGAGACCAGAGTCGAGGGCTGGTGGCCGTCTGAAGTGCTGAAGCGGAGTGTTCCACGGGGCTCCGCGCCCGGTGGGAATTTGTAATCATTACGGTTAATAGGTTAATAAGGTTAATTTGTTATCATTAATGCAATAAAAGCCCTTCCCTTCTAAACGCCCTTAGAGATGGACCCGCCATAGGGTCTGGGGCGGGGGGTATGTTTCGGTTCCCACCCGACGGGCGGGATGCCACGCGGAAGCGGATGCCGGTGCTGGGGGGTGGGGTTGGCTCCGGGAACCCTTCGCGACGGTCCTCGGGCGCGCAGCGGAGCCAGGGCCGGGCGCCGACAGCAGCGCTAGACCTGATGGGGCAAAGCCTGGTCCCGTTCCCCGCAAGGGCCGCCCGGCGGTAGGGCGTTCGTTGGATTCGCGTTCCCGAGTGCTTCCTTCGGCTGAGCCGACGCGGGGCGGCGAGGAACGCGCGTCTCTTCGGGTTGAAAAATAAAGATTTATTCCGGAGGAGGGGACCGGGCAGGTCGGGGCTCTCTGCGCAGCTTCACGGGGCGGGACGGGGGGGCAGCGGCCGACGGCGGGTGAGGCTGTTCCTACCGTCGCGGAGCGGCCCCTACGGCCGCGCCCTGCGCCGGTGCCGGTCCGGCGGCGATGCCCTGGTGGGCAAGGTTGGGAAGAAGGCCGCGAAGCCACCCCGTCCCGCCGCGGAAACTCGACGGGGGACGTGCCGGTGCAGCGAGCGCCGTCAGTGCACGGCCGAGTACTTCATGCGCTTCTGCTTCTGGCGCTGGTTGCAGAACCAGACGCGCACCACATTCTTCTTCAGGTCCAGCTTCTCGGCGATGGCCGCAATCTTCTCGGCCGACGGCCGCGGCTGCAGCGCAAAGTAAGCCTCCAGCGAGCGCTTCTCGGGCGCCGCGATCGAGGTCCGCTTGCGCTTGCGCTCGGCCGAGCCGGGCAACAGCTCGGTGCCGCCGGCGCGGTCGCGGTGGGCGGCCTCGGCCCCCTCCAGCCATGCCTGCAGCACCGGCCGCAGCGCCGACATGTTGTTGTGCGACAGCGTCAGCGACTCGAAGCGGCAGATCGTGCTCTGGCTCAGCGAACCCACCCCTGGCAGCTTCAGCGCGGCGAGCGCCGCCCCTACGTCAGCCTGGGTCACCCCTAGCCGCACCCGCCGCTGCTTGAACCGCTCCGCGAATGCCTCCAGCTCCCGCGGGTCCGAATCGGCCTCGACGGCAGGGGGAGGAGGCGGAGGGGGGCCCACGCCCACGGGCAGGGGTCCGGTAGCGGGCAGCGGGGGCGGCGGCAGCGGGGCGGGCAAGGCGGGGGGCTCGGGCAGCCCCCCGACGGTCAGTGAGGGCGAGAGGTGCTCCAGGAGGTCGCCGCCGTCCAGCGTCGGGTGCGGAAGTGGGTGCGGGAGCGCGGCAGGGTGCGGGAGAGCTGCGGTGGCGCAGGGGACGCCGCTCATGGCGGGGAAAGGGGTGTCCGGCTTGAAGGGAGGATGGTGGTGGTGGTGGCCCTTGGCGTGGGGGACGATGTCAACGGCGGCCAGAGCCTCGGCGCGGGCCAGCAGGCTCTCATCGAAGCTGCCGAATATATTGGCCTGCAGCTGCGGGCGAGAGCGTGGGGGGTCAGCGGGGAATAGCGGCTCCTGCCCGGCTCCGCCGGCGCTCCCGGCTCAGGTCATAAAAATTAATGGGGCAGCGGCAGCCCCCTGGCACAGCTGTGTGCGGGGCAGGCAGGGGGGCGGGGGGGGGGGGGGG